>JZLH01S0015381.1:117322-163758 GCA_001188425.1 Eucidaris tribuloides
ATCAATTTAATCAAGTGGGGGCCTCAAAAGAAGCATACACATGCACACACAGCACACGCAGATCTGCACAATACCCACACAGACACACACACACACACACACACATACACACACACATACACACACACACATGCACGCACGCGCGCACATACACAAACACACACGAACACGATCTCGCACACGCACAAACATTCAAACATACACAGGCATTCACACACACACACATACACACACGCTCGTGTGTACACACGCACTCAAACGCACCCACAAATACACCTACACACACCTACACACACACACACCTACACACACATACACACACACACATACACACACATACATATACACACATACACACATACACACACATACACATACACAGTATCTCTAACACATGCAAGCATTTGTACAAAGGTATCAGTCACCAAAACACACATACACACGCACACACACACATACACACACACACACACACACACACACACACACACACACACAAACAAGCAAACAAAATAAATACACGCATCATACATTTATACATGTATATACAAACTCAATACAACCCACACTAACTACACACGTGAAAACATATACTTGGGACTATATGAAATCTGATTTACTCTCTCTGCTGTTTTTTGTCACTTCGCCTTTGTTTTTACCCACTCCATTTCATTTTTGGCCTTTTTGCAATAAAGCCAAAATCTAAGGTTAGACGGTTGGTAGAAGATCAAGTCAATACTTCTCTCTGATTGGTCCTTTCCCAAATGAACGTGGACGTAGTACCTTTTGGAACCGAACTAAAATGGATGTAGTACCTTTTGGAACCGAACTGATTTTTTAGTGCCATTTTTTACAACTTTGCAATTAGAAATTCAGCAAGTTGTTAGTAGTAGTGTATAGAGCTACTGAAAATGAGTACATTAATGCCAAAAAATCCATTTTGACCAAAAATGGATGTAGTACCTTTTAGGAAACGAGCTCTTTCATATTTCAGAAATGTTTCAAGGAATAATTCTTAAATTTTGAACACTGTATATTTATGTATCTTTCTTTAGTTGGATCAAATCTGAGCAAAACCACTTACGGTGTGCAAATCAACACAACAGAATAAACAAACACAAATATTTGGTTACACGAGAAAAATCGTGACAGTAATGAGAGGAAGCTTTCACTTGGGTTAACGTGTTTTTTTGTTTTTTTTGCTCTAAAATGGATTGAATGGTGCAACAATAGAACTTACGAATAAAAGCAGATATAGAAAACAGCAATTTGATACATTATCGTAACGTTTTTCGGAAGTCTGTATGTAAATGTGATGTTAGCGCGTGAGTGATTGGTTGGGAAAAAGGTGGGGATGCGTCATTCTTGCGATGCACGGGTTATTCGGCACGTATCAGGATTCTACTTGATGCGTCGTACTTACAAATTAGGCAACGCCTATACGATACGTCATGGTGCGTATTGACGCACATTATGCCTGCAATTAATCGATGACATATAAACATAAACTGTGGGGTATCGCATTACCAAGGCTAAGCACTATTTTGTTTCAGGGTGGATCAATCAACTTCATAATCGGAAATGGTGTTTCATCGTTTTAACTCCCGTGGAGCATTGTTGTAGCCCTAATTGGTATTTATTGGATGCGAGATATTGACTATAAAAGATGGTTATTTTATATTAAAAAACATAAATAAATGCAGAACAAAGAGTGGAAGAAGAAGAAGACGTCGAAGAATGATGACGAGGAGAAGAATGGGAAGGAGGAGGAGGAGAAGAAGAAGAAGAAGAAGAAGAAGAAGAAGAAGAAGAAGAAGAAGAAGAAGGAGAAGAAGAAGAAGAAGAAGAAGTAGAAGAAGAAGCAGAAGAAGAAGAAAAGAAGAAGAAGAAGAAGAAGAAAAGGAAGAGGAAGAAGAGAAAGAGGAAGAATGAGCAGAAGAAAAAGAAAAAGAAGACGAAGAAAGTCGAAGAAGAAAAAGAAAAGAAAAGGGAGAGGAGGAAATTGTATTAGTAGAAGAAGATAAAGATAAAAATGATAAGGGAGTAGAAGAGAAGCACAATTGAAAAAATTAAAAACAAATGCAGCCAATCACTGTTAGAAGTTTTGCTCTCAGATGCCTTATTAGAAGGGATAATCAGGCCTCAAACATGTCAAAGAAATATGGTATTGTGGGGTCATATGCCACTCATGAAATAACACTATTACAGCAAGGTGTGTTTAAAATGTACCTGACAAATGTTTCTTTTTTATTATATCATTATAAAATAGGCCCTGGAAAAACATGTCTTTGGAACCTTCTCGACCACCCCCTGCATATACCCACGAACTCATGTGGTGTTCTCCAAGGAACAAAATTTTGGGACCAATCATCTTCTTAGCCATGGTCAACGACGCAGCGGTAACTTGCAACGACCGATGGAAGTACGTCGATGACCTCAGCATTGTTGAAATCCTTCACAAATCACAAGAATCTCAAATGCAAGCCCATGTCGATTCTCTGAGTCAATGGTGCCATGACAGCGACATGAAACTCAAGCAAGAAAAGTGTAAATTGATACAAATATCATTCCTCCGACAAACTCCCCCTCCTGTTCAACCAGTTATCGACGACGCCCCCTTAGAGAAATTGTAACCTCCCTTAAACTGCTAGGTATAACAATTCAGAACGATTTGAAGTGGGATACACAGGTGAAACACATGGTTAGCAAAGCTTCCCGGCGTCTGTTCATTTTATGTAATCTCAAAAAGAATGGTGTCAAAGTCGAGGACCTTGTGTTGAGCTTCAAAATGTACATTCGCCCCTTATTGGAATTTGGCACTCCTGTGTGGAGCTCCGGTCTTACCAATAACCAAAGTAACGAACTTGAGCGTGTTCAAAAAAGAGCCCTCCGAATGATTACGTACCCAAATTCAGAACACTACGAGGATCTCTTAAGAACGCATGATATTGACTCTCTTGAAGATCGCCGTACTTTAATTCTTATCCGTTTCGCCAAGTCTTTACATGTTTCTGCCCGTCATCGCCATCTCTTGCCTCAAACTCGCAGTGCAATGTCAGGTCGCAATTTACGAAATGCTCAACAACTCCACATACCACAAACTAGAACGCAAAGATACAAGCAATCCACTATTACTTATGTTGTCCGTTTACTCAATTCTCGGACGGGTTGAAACAGATGAAGACTTGGCGAAAATAAAAAATAGAAATAGAAATAGAAATGGAAATGGAAATGTAAAAGCTAATATAAATGTAAATGTAAATGCAATAATTTCATTTCTAATGTGTGAATATGCATTTCCACGTCGAGAAATATTTTCTTTCACACTTACATGCATGCTCATAATGAACTTGTAATGAACCTATATACTCACTGAATATTTGACTTTCTACATCTCAAACTTTTAAACGCTAATGCACACTACGCACGCAAAACAATTCACACTTACACAAACATACACATCTGCACATTTACACATACACACATTCACACACGAACACACACACACACACACACACACACACACAACTCACCACCACACACACACACACACACACACACACACGCACACACACACACACACCACACACACACACTCTCAACAAAAACACAGCACTAACACTCACCACACACACACACACACACACACAGCACACACACACACACACACACACACAACACACACCACACACACACACACACACACACACAACACACACACCACACCATCACAAATACGGAACGATTTCTTACCGGTGTGAAAAACTGTTATTATCTATCTAATCTCTCTATCTATCTATACTATCTATCTATCTATCTACTCTATCTATCTATCTATCAATCAATCTAATAAATCTATCTCATCTATCAATCTATATCTATCTATCTATCTATCTATTCTATACTATCTCTCTATCTATCTAATCTTAATCTTCAATCCTATATCATCTATCTGCGCTCTAACCACCTTACTACCTTCTATCTATTATCTTATCAGAGGCGGCGGAAGTATTTTCGTTTGGGGTGGGGGGGCAAAGCCCCAAAAGGGCATTGATCGAAGCCACGCAAATATTTTCACATCAGATTAGTTTTTGATTGAAGTAGCTAATTTTCCGGGCTAATATGTAATTAAGCCCAATCTTTTTGAAGGGGGATGCTGATTCATGAAAATATATGAAATATTATATCTTAACTCCAGCGAGCGACGCGTAGCGAGGAATAGCGGTTTGGGAAATTTTGGACATTTTAGGTAGTAAAATCGCTTTTGTGGTCTATTCTTGGGTGCTATTACAAATCCCAATTTTCTTGAAGTGCAACAAAACATTTTTGAAGGGCGATTTTTATTAATTATATCTTTCCGGCGACGTGAGCGTAGCGGAGCGAGCGGTTTGGAGATAATTTGAAATTTTAGCGTTGTAAAATTCGCTTTTATTTATGGTCTATTCTGCGGGCTCTAAAGTATCCATGCACGATTTCATAACGCATCTAAATACCTTTATGATTATGCAGTCATGCTGTATATTGTAGAACAGGAGGCTTCGATCCATCTTTTAGGATGATGATGGCAAAAGTAAGAACAGATTTTCAAACATGTTCGACGCACTCCGATGCGCCAAGTGTAGTATAGAACTGTTGCGCGCGAAGCGCGCCAGAAAAAATGAAATGACTGATGTTTAGTATAATTGATATAATGTAATAGTAATTGGTTTGTTGTATCCTGCACTAGTTTCCTAGGACGTTTCCTTCATTTACGTTTCATATTTTTACCAATGTTGTCAAAAAATTATTGGGCATATGTTTGCCCACAGTATTTTCATTTGGGTGGCGACCGCCGCCCTGACCCACCAGGATCGCGCCTGTTGTAGGCATACCAATGTTCTGTTAAAGAGAAGGGCATTCTTTCCCAATAAGTATTCTATTAGTTTTTATGAAGATAATAAAAGGCCACCGTGGCGATAGTTGTTTCACGAAAGGACACGCTTTACATCACTTGAAAAGCACTTAAAATGTTATCAGAGATAAAAGACTGGGGAGAGGGCCCAATTTTGCCACCCAGGGCACTGAGGTTAGAGGCCAAATGCGCCCTTTTTGCTCTGTTGAACAAAGTTTTTTCTTTACGACGGTACCCAGCATGTGGGCAAGAAATCATAGAATGCTAAAAACATAACAAAAAGAAACCAAAAATCACCTTCTTAGTGACGACAAGTGCGTTTATTTAAAAAAAAGAACATTAACTTAGTATGGTAGGGCCTACAAGGATTAAGAAGGCACATTTAACTAAGAGCAAAATGTCACCATTTGTCTTACGTTTTTAAATGTGGAGGGGTAGGGGGCAAACAGTAGGGGGCTAATGTTGTTCCCATGAGGCATCTAAATGAGATGCCAAGTGCCCTTTTACAGATAGGAGGGTAATTTGCTTCCATGATTAAGATGAGATCCAAATGCCCTTTCTTACGCACAAAATGTCCATTAACCAATAATTTACCCAATTATGTCTTCTATTGTACTGTAAACATGCCTCCGCTCCGGCGGCAAAAAAAAAAAGAGAAGGAAAATGACATGAATAAAAAGATGAAAAATCATAACATAGAATATAATAGATAACAAAGAGAACTCTCTTCAGACACGGAAAACGTATTATTAAAAATGTAGCCTTTTTTAAAAAGGGCCATTTCATTTTTTGAAAAAGCGGATTTTTTCCTATCCGAAATTATTATTTTTTTTTTTTGGGGGAGGGCAAGTGCCCCCTGCCCCCCCCGGTTCCCGCCGCCTGCCTATCTATCAATTACGTCATTCTTCTCCTTCTTTCTTTTTCTATTAAGTCTTATGTGAAAAGGTGCGGGATAGTGTGTTTCCCGTTCCAGTTCGGGTGAGTGGATTGCATCATGGAAGATGAATAGTTTAGAGAAGTGATGTAGCAAGCTGACTTGAATGCCCAATATTAGGGATCATTCCTTCCATGCGACGTTCATCAAGATGGCTTTAAGCGAAAAATTATTAGCATATTGTGCGCGCGGAGCGCGCCAAATCTTGGACATCCTAATTTCTTTGCCCCCCTACAAAAAATTGACAAATTCTTTATAAAACTAATGCAGAAAATATGTTTGAAAGTTAGCACAAGGCACTACAAAAACCAGGCAAGTAAAACCAGATTCAGTTTTTTGTTTTTTGGGTTTTTTTTTCAAAAATTCTACGTGAACGGACCTTGTGCCAGAGGTGCGAAAGCGAACACCGAGCGGGGGATGCCCTTCCAGAGCAGCGGATTTTTTTTTCATTTTGAGCCCCAAAACAGACTCAAGGCGTTTTGATGCCTACCTTTACAGGATATACGGCAGTATGATTTTTCTCCAAATAGCAATCAGCATACAGACTTGTCGGTTTTCAGTGAGATGCCGGTGTTTACAATCGTGACTTGATCCGACAGAAACATAAAGTCACTTGATGAGAAGAAAAAGACCCAAGACGTGACAAACGTTTTTATGTTACTTGGCCTTTGTCCACTTACTGGCTAACACCAGGACTTCATTCAATGGGGGGGGGGCAGACATGTAGGAGGACGACTAACGAAGGAACGGTTGGGATAGCTTGGGAGGTCTGGGAGAAGGGTTCCCCTCCCAGGGTAAGAAAAAAATGATTCTCACTTTGAAAATCTTAATTTTTGGCTCCTTTAGCGACAAAATCAATCTGAATATTACATCCATTTCAAATATTTGCCAATTAAACAAATTAACATTTGCATTTTACCTTAAAAAATAAAAAGAAACTTAATTAGGCAAGATTATTACAATTTTAGCGTATTAGACGTATTTATTTATTTATTTATTTATTTATTTTATTTTTATTTCTTTTTGTTTTTTTTTGGGGGGCACATCTTCTATTTGTCACAATATCATAGATTAATGCAGAATCAACCAACATATTTAGACCTAATATAGCTGGAAAGTAACAAATTCGTATGTGGGATGGCGAGTGGGATCACCCCTAAAGATAGAACGTGACGTTTTTCTTACGTTGTACCCCTACTAAAAACAGTTGAAAAATGGTTAAAAATCGTTAAAACATAACGCCAGAATATGCCTTAATAGTAGGCAAGGCATTGCGGAACATGCAACATACACAATATTCAATTTTGCGCCACACCACGCCACGATTCTTTGCGCTTCAATCGCGCTTTGCGAAAAAAATTGATCAGTATGTTTATCATTGCACTTCTGCGCGCAAAAGCGCGCTCGAAAAATTGCCAATTTTTCCTTACTTTGGCCCCCTCCTCCCACCCACCAACAACAAAAATTGACAAATTGAAATCATTTCTAGAATCGTCATGCAAGAATAGCGCAAGGAACTTACAAACCATTGACACTAATCTACACCAATATTAATTTGCGCACGCCTTGTGGCCGAAACGATTACTAGTATATGCCGATTGTTTGCGCGTTGGAGCACGCCGAAAATGTTTGAACATTTATTATTACCACTTTCATATGGCCGGTTCACGCGGCCATGAAAACCATTAAACTGTTCACCATATTCGATTATTGCGGTTGCTCGCGCAAAAAATTGTTAGCCCTACATTGCAATTTTGGCACGCGGAGCACGCCGAAAATAGTGGACATTTTATATCGCACCACTAATATTGCGGCCAAACATGTTGTTATTGCCCCCTATCCCCCCCCCAAAAAAAAAATGTGAAGGCTCTAAAAAACAAAACATCAAACTTATACAATGTCCATTTTTTCCCGGGCTTCCGAAAAAAAATTCGTTAGCAATATTATTACTGCCAATTTTCGCGCGCGAGCCGCCGAAAATTTTCGACACTTTAGTTAACAATCGGCCCCCATTTCAAAATTGAAAATTCTCAAAACACTAAATGAAAGAATATGTTTAAAAAATACCGCAGAGCAGTACAAAAACATTAAACTGTTCACAATATTCAATTTTGTGGCGCGTTCACGCAAATTGCTCTGAGAAATTGAGCGCCTTTCGAAAATTGTGACATTTTATTATTATGCAGTAAAATATTGGAGCCAAACATATTGTTTTGTGTTCCCCCCCCCCAAAAAAAAAAAACTGACAAATTGTAACATATCTATGTTTAAAGAGTACGGCTGCAAGGCACTAAAACAAATAAAACTTACCCAAACGATTTCAATTTGCTGCTGCGCTTGGGAGCTTACGATTTGTAATTTTCCGCTGGCGAAGTTCCTGCTGAATTTTATTGCACACCTATGAAAATATTGGGCAAACACAACGGTTTGCACCCCCCCGCATGCACCCCAAAAACTTGACAAATTTGAAAAGATATATGTTAAAAACCCGCCGCAGGCACTTACAAAACAATTAATACTTACAAAACAATGTTCATTTTTTGCGCGGCTTTGCGAGAAAAATTGTTAGCATTATTAGTATATTATGTGCAATTTTGCGCGCCAGAGCACGCGCGAAAATTTGACATCTTTGATATTTTGCCCATTCAAATATTTACAAATTTTATTTAAAACTTAATGCAAGACTATGTTTAAAAAGATAGCGGCAAGCACTACAAACATTAAACTTCACAAAATTCAATTTTTGCGTTGCGTGCCTCACGCAAAAAAAAAAATGCTATCCCGTATGAACGCGCCCGAAATTGCTGACATTTCTATTATCAGGCAGTGAAAATATTGGAGCAAACATATTTGTCCCTTTCCCCCCCCCAAAAAAAACCCTGCAAATTGAAATGTTTAGGTTTTTATTGAGCAGCGCAAGGCATTAAAATGCACTTATTTTGCGGCACGCTTTTCGTGATTTACTTTTATTTTGGTGAGGAGCGCTGCCTGAAAAATTGTGCAGTTATATGAACTCGGCCAATGACATTATTGGCGGCCAAACATATTGTTTTTGTCCCCCCCCAAAAAATAAAAACCCTGACAAATTGTAAAATCTATTTTTTTTTCAAAAGTAAGTTGCAAGGCCACAAAACAAATTAACTTTGCAATATGCACACATGTTTCAATTTTTTGCGCGCTTATTCGAGAAAATTGTTAGCATTATATTCACTGCAAGTTAGTGCGCGCGCGCGCGCCGAAAATTGGACCATCTTTCTTTTTTGTACCGCTGCCCAAAATTGACAAATTCTTTAAAACTAATGCCAAAAATACCTTGCGTGAGCCCGCCTTTGGAATTTGCGTGCGAGGCGCGCCGACCAAGTTATGGCCATTTTACTCAATCTGCTCCCCCCAAAAAAAAAAAACATACCCTGCACACAATTGCAAAATCCTAATGATAAAAACTTCAGCGCAAACCGCACTACAAAACATCTTAATTCTATTACACAATTTTCCATTTTTTGTGACTTTGCGAGGAAACAATATTACTATAGTTTTTCAATTTGCGCGCAGTGCGCGCCGCAAATTTTCACATCTTTTCTACTTTCCTCCCCTTCCTCTAAAAGAAATGACAATTCGAAAAGTTCTTAACCACGTATCGCGCTATACACCAATTACGAATCAGAATTCTTCTTTTCCTAAAAACCGAACCTTGTTTGTAAAATCATCTTTATGCCATAGTAATCACAATGTATCTTAATTTAGAACTCAAATAAAAATTTTCGCCGAAACATTCTCTTCTCCAAAATTTTTTAAAACACTTTTAAGATTCCCGAGAAAGGCCAATCTGCATGTTTCTTCAAGAATGTTTCCTATTACAAAAGAAAACTGTCGAATAATTTCTCATTCTTCTTCTTTATTGCACACACGACGGCACTCTTGCCCAGTGAATATTCTGAATGCTCTGATTCTTAAATCATTATCAGTTAACGTTTGCAATTTATATATTTTTTCTTGTATTTCACACACCAAATCCCTCACATATATCTTCCCCCTATTTCTTTAATTGCTAATCATAATTATGATACAATTCAGATCTAATTATCATTTTCATCATTATTACAACAAATTTTTCAAAATTTCTACAAAGGTCTTTTTTTAACAATCTAGCAAGTAATTTACACTTGGGTGCTGAGCCTAAAATCCAGGTGTGTTAACAGGCGACTGAATTGTTTCGGACTAATGTGTATTAACCTTTCCAAATTGTACGATTTTCCTGTAAATCGCAAAAAGCTTATTTTAAGACAATCATTATTAACTCATTATTGGTTCATTGTGTATTCATTTTACATAAATGTCTTGTAGTAACTTTCATGACATTTTGTTCATTCGAATTTAAAAAGATATTGGACCGAATTGTCTTCTCGGCGAACAGGTTCGCCGATAGTACCTCGAGTGAAGTCAACTCTGGGCGAACAGGTCGCCGATGCACCAAGTTGATAAGAGATAGTCGCATCACTTTATAATTTTTATCTTAAGGGGAAATGTAAGCTATTTGCTAACTGAAAAAGCATCTATCACTAACACTCTACTTATGTTTTTTTTATGATATGTTATGTGTGTGTGTGTGTGTGTGTGTGTGTGTGAAAGCATTGTGACTGTCGGTCTGTTCGTAAAAAAAGCATTATACATACATTAAATTTTTCAGGGTCTGGCACCCCCTGAAAATTTCCAGGGCGTGCTTCAGCACCCCCGAGCACCCCCGCTTACCAGGGCCATGACTACACACGTACACCCACACACACACACACACCACACACACACACACACACACACCACACCACACACACCACACACACACAACACACACACACACACACACACACACACACTACACACACACACACACACAACACACACAGCACACACACAACACACATCACACCACGACCACACAGACACACACACACCACACAACACTCACAAATTCTCACATCTGGTTCGCTTTCAAAATGTGATATTATCCGATTCCTTTTGTTTTGTTTTTTAATTATCAAGGCATATATATTTTTACTCATTTGGTTATAAGACAATTTAACTATAGTGTTGTGTATTTTATAAATATGGGATGCATTATTATTTTATTATGTTATTTATAAGTTGTATATATTTATTGTTGTGAATCAATCATTTTTAGTCTTTTGACCTTTTGTTTGATTTTATATTCTGGCAATAGAACCTGAATTGAATTGAATTGAATTGAACTGTATTGTGTGGTTTATACTGTACATCCCGTGATATTTCTTTGGTTTGGTATCATTGACTTGTGTGGTTTGGTTACATGTCAAGTGGTTTGCGGAAAGAGTGTCATTGAATAGTGTGATCTGATGTGGTCTGGCTTAACAGCACGTCGATTATTTAAAGAGTAGGTTTTTTTTATTAGCTCGTGTTGTGGTTATGTTCACTTGGGTTCTTTGCCGGGGCAGATACATGAGAGGCGAAATCAGCTGTGAGAATTCTCTACACCCAGCCAACATATCAACAATATTGCTTAATCATTTTGGAATGATTTCTTGAAGGTATTCACGTCACTTGCGAGTCTGCATACACCTACCAACCCACCAACCCACTCAAACCCACACACATCTACAGCGTAAGGCCCATCGTCCTACCCGCTTAAAGAAAATACACAGTAATGGTTGATGTAGGAAAATCTTTCATCAAAATTTCACATTTCATTAGTTTCCAGGTGAGAGTAAATTACATTTGCATTATTTTGTGGGAATAATTCACTTCATATGCAATAAAAGATTGAGGGATTGGCAGTTTGAATACCCGATTGAGTCAACTCAGTTGCTGCAGTGTGAATGGCATAGTCCCACATATTGATTTCTGTGTTAGTACTTTGTCAGCAGTGGGGATTTGTGTAGCAGATTTGTCAAAAATGAAGTGTTCTGTTGTTTTCAACTACTCTCTCCATACTATAGTGACATTTTAATTATAATACCATCTGTTCACAAAAGGTTTAAAAGCAGCTGTTATCAAAATGATGTTGTTCAGCAAGTAATCAACCAGTACTGTGTATTCTCTTTAATTCCTTCGATAAATTATAGCAAATATTCGATTATACTCGAATTACTCACTGGTGGCACTGCACGGTTCCCCGACGCCAACCAAGGGCGTTTACCAGTTTAATGCAAAGGCGGATTTACAAACCTAGGTAATCTCTGTAGATGGAGATTTTTGTATCTACCAAGGGCATTATGATGTTCCTCAAGCCATGCAGACATGATCTGAAATACATTTTACAACCATTTGCACGTGGCTAGAAGAGGATGGTAGATATCTTTGATTTGAGGAATGTTTTCGGTTTAAACTGTATTGTCCGATGACTGTCCGTGATTGACGTTAAAAGCAAACACACAGGTACATACACAGAAACACACACATACACAGACCAATACACACATGCAACATCACAGCAGGTCACATACTCAGCTCACCCAGAAACACACACACACACACACACACACACACACACACACACACAAACACACACACACAGACATACAGACACACATCACAATCTTTGCTACACGTGACCAAAAAGACACGCAAATAACACATCCACGGTCAGTGTACCCTTCATATCACAAAAACACTCAACGACAATTGTAAGACACAAAGAGATGATGCTTGTTTATAACTAACGTTATTTTACATTTTATTCGTCGTTTCTTTTCTTTTTTTCATATAGGAGGATAAGTGTTGAAATAACAGAACAAAGGCATTTCAAAATAAGCACAATTTTGCTTAGATATATGATTTAGCATACAAGAATTTATCTCTTTGTCAACAAAGTTTGATTTAAAACAAATTAAATTTGTTGATTTTCTTCTAATTCTACATCTACCTATATTTTACTATTTTCATTGATACATTATATATTTATATTTGTGTACTATATACATATTTTGATCAAGGTAATAATAAATCGCACCATTTGGGAGGGAGAGTTTCAGGATCATTGATACCAATTAGCATCGAGTTTTTGACTCGATGCAGATAACGTTTCTTATTGTGATTCACCGTAAACAACTTAAATTACACAAAAACGCATTTTTTTTTCATTCAATGATGTAAACGTTAGCTTACGCTTGACTAAATCATTCTGGTAATCACATCACTGAGCTACGAGTAGGAATCGTAAACATGCTTGTTCGGGATGACCGCTTTCAATACTTAGTTATAATGAAACATCTTGAGTGATGTTTTTCATTTTTTGTTGTTTTAAATCTAGAATTCACAATGAATCGAACAAAGCTATAGTACTATGATGGATCATGGATTTTTCAATTCTAAACCAATTTAGAAAATTTTTAGCAGACGACAAATGGTGCTTTTGGTAAGGCCTATAAAAAATTGTTATGTTGCCCTCAAGCGACCGACCGTACAATGCGAAAAAACAGGGTCGTGATTTTTTTTCCAATATACAAACTCACCATTTTGGGGAGAAAATGTAAGATTTGAGCGAAGAATTTACCAAACTTCCTATTCAACAGCTTAAAACAGCACTTTTATATGCGTTTGGCCCATTTGAAAGAAAATATCTGGAAATCAACTCTCACACAGTTTCTCCCTAAATGTTTTTGCACAGTACAGTACGTACATGTGTATTGGTTACCTCTGGGTTTTCTGTTTAATAATAAAAATCGCCCGTCCGACCTTATTTTCAAAATTTCCAACTAGAAGGCAACATAACTTTTTTTAGGCCTAAGTAGTTGTCTACATTACAGCAGTTTATACACAACATACTTTACAATAATTCATACGAGCATTAACCAACAAGCAAACGCAGTTTGCCATAGGATGAGTTAAATTGCTACAGGTAAAGAACGTAAGATAGTACAGAGCGTCCCAAAAATTATATCATTTTGATTTTGAATTTAAAAAAAGAAGTATTAATCACTCCTGTCCCTTAAACTACACATCTGGGAGTTTTATTTCCCAAAGTTTGGTATCGATATGATGATCATAACAGTCACAGTGGCAATTTTACTAAATTTCAGATTTTTCGATCTGGCATGTGGATGATGCTGTTCAATATGTCCTCCACTTTGGTTCAGGTAGGCATTGAGTCTTTTACCGCGGCGACATTCTGTGCTGAGCGGACACCTCGGTCTACCTGTTTGATTTTTGTTGAACGTAAGCACAATTCCACGATTTGTTAAGTTTTTTCACATTGTAGAGAATCCCACTCTTACTGGGCGAATTTTTGTGTATTGAAACATCTGGCATACTGCCCCTGTGTCTTCACAATCGACAATTACAGTTTGGCCATTTTTGTCCGTTGACCCCTGGTGAACACCATCTTCAAAGAAATGTCAAAATTTTGGTACGAAACAAAACTACCGGGTCTTCTCTATCAGCCCTGAAAAGGTTTTTAAAAAATTCCAAGAAATAAAGCACACAGATAAAAACAAAATGATATAAGTTTTTTTTTTTTTTTGGGGGGGGGTCGCCCTGTAAAAGCGCCACTCTAACTGAATGCTCTTACTCATGGTCATTTGATTAGATTCTTTCAACAGACCATCACATTGTTTCGACAGTAAGACTTCCCGTTATACTTGTCCCTTTTTATACTGCACGTGTTACCAACGACACAACATTTAAAATTCTGTTTTGAAGGTAATTTAGAATTACGCCTTCTTTGACTCAAACTACAAAAACGGGGGCAGACATGTTTCTTACAATAAAACTATACAATTGGTTGGGAGATGAATACATTATGCGGTCTCCCCATTCCCCTACATTTTGGCACTACAATAATGCATATTGTTGAATAGGGCTTTCATGCCATTATTTTAAACTTCGTCTCTATTGTTGAATCATCCATTTGCCAGTGGACCTTTAACACTTATGGAAATTGTATGTATTGTGTGGTGCATATTTGTGACTTTGACACGTTTAAAAAGTAAGGGAAAGGGCAAGATTGAGAAAATTGCTCATTTTTGGAAACAATAATACCAAAATCAAGTATCCCGTTCAAGATCTCTGCTATGAAAATTCCACGGTGAATCAATTTCTGTTTGTTGTACAGTTTTCATCGGAAAATAGGATGACGTTCAAATTTGTTGCGAAGCTCTCTGTGGGTTCAATTCTATCAGGGCCATACTTCAATTTGATATAGTGATTGTTTCTCTTCAAGCAAGTAAATTCTACACAAATTCGTCCAGTCTTGGATATCACTGCGCGGCAGGCAACGGTCTTTAGGAAATGCTTCAAGCAGAAAGGACTTAATAGTAGATTTTCCTTCATTTGAAAAGAAAAACTATTTGGTTTTTTGCACTCAACAACCTGACAGAAGGATCTGAAAATGTGCACACTGCTTGATTTCATATGAAACAACCCAATGAATTTCAAGTTAGAGACAATTTACTGTAAGGGCCCTTTTGCTTGGAGCATTATGCTAAGGCCCTTCTGCCGGCGACACAATACACTCATGTGTGTTTACTATTCCTATATAGGTCAACTCATTTGGTTCGTGAGGCATTTTGTAACTTGTGTCAATCATGTCACTGACCTTTAAAAGACAGAAACCCATCAGGATTATTGAAACTCATGGTTTCCCCTTTACACAAAACATCGTCTTACACATTTCAAAGCAGGGTATCTCCCTTGCATGCCTTAAAAATAACATTGTGTAAAAACACTGGTATACAGAAGAAGATACTTTAAGAACCTCTAGCAAGGTATATGACCTAGAATCTCAGTTTGGTTGCAATTATACTGACCGTTAAATTTTGACTTTAATTATGGTCTCATTGAGAAAAAAACAAATTCTGCCAGTCTACTAGTCTTTTTTCATATCCTTACACTGCATGTGTTTTCATCATGTATTTGATATGTAACATGTATTAAACATTCACAAATGTGTACCATATGCATTCATGAACATGATAAATTTTTATGCATAAGTCTCATGCAGATTATTTTTCACAGACCAATACATGATTACTGAAGTAATACGACTGAACTGACTGCGTTCAGTCAGCTACAAAGCAGTCTAAAATAACAGTTTGGAGATAGAAAGGGACTTTACATTTTTTCGTCAAATTTTGGGTAATTACTGAACTTTAGATTTCAAAGAAAAGTTCTTCCTCAATAGCGTAAGGGCATGAACGATGCCCTATGCTATTGGATGAGTGCAAAAGAGATATACTACTTTTAAAATGCCGATCATAACTCTCTTAATGTAGAATAAATATCATCTTAATAATTACAGCTCCTTTGTCACACAGGAGCCCTTACACCTCGAAGGCGTAAAGGATGGTATTTTGCATTATACATGTAATGTGTGGACCCTTAAGATTCAAAACAGAGTTCAAACGTTTTGCATTCTTTAGGGACAGTATTAAATTGCACTTCTTCGAGTGCAATACCTTTGTTCGGTGGCAGTTATCTGAAACGTGTGTTACCTTGCTCTATTTTTAAATGCAATATTGGACCTTTATTTCTTCATGTAAGGCCATGTGTGAATTAGTATGCACAAGATTGCTGAAAGAATAAAAGTAAGTTAGATTGTAATCTTACATGAATGAAATGGGATAATTTTAGCAAAAGAAAAAATGTGTTCTCATAACAGAGAGGGTGCACACTCCCAGTTCATAACAAATTTCAGAAAAGGGTCAAGAAGACAATCCGCAATTTAAAGATAATTTTGTTGATTTTGCATACCCCCAAAATTGAGCTCGTCACTCACAGAGTAAAGATTCGCATAAATTGTCACCTCTCATGAACTTTGAGGCAGGTTTCGTGAGAATAAGGATAGTTAAAAATTGAAATTGAATTCAACGACAGTCGTCATTATATAAATTATATTTTTAAATTACCATTTACACACATGAGACATGAAGAAATCATAGTTTTGACGTGTGATTACACAACAGGTTCATTGTTTGGTTTTTCATAACATGAGAACACAGGACATGGCTCTCCAAGAGTTAGACTACACAGCAGTTTCTTTTTCTAGGTTTGTTTCTTTAGCTAGATCAAATCTGAGCACAAATTGCAACATTTGAGCATCCATTACGCTAATTTTGAAAAATACATTACTACGATACTTAATTGTATGTTGTACGTAAATGTATGTTTGTGTGTTTGTGCGGATGTTTGTCTATATAAGTGTGTTTCTGTGTGTGAAAACTAAACTAAGTGATTAGCAGTAAACACATGATTCTTGAGATTTGTTCACCTACATTGCGTGTAAAGGCAAATAGCATGATTGGAGGTAGTCCACAACATGGGTTAAAACCAGTTTTAAATCAAGTAATCTATGCAAGGATTTTGCTGTGAAAATTGTGTGGTCAAATGTTGAATAATTTTTAAAAGTACCGCCATCAGAATCCATTGTTACAGACAAATTTGAGTAATTCAATACTAGTATGTTCATGCTTGATTCTCCTTAGTATAAACAAATTCAAAACAAATCCTTATTTTCTTGTTGAGGCATTTTCAAGTGTTCCCAATCATGTCATTAGCTTTTAAGGTGCAAAAAGTTGAAAGATCTCAAAATGTTTAAATTTACTTTTCGGCATTTGTCCGCGTTTTATATTTTACAACTTTATACTGGCTTCATATATATGTACGTGTGTGTGTATGTATGTGTGAAATGTTTGTATGTATGTATGTATGTATGTATGGTGTGTGTATGTGTATGTGTAAATTTTTACATTTACTTTTCAGCATAATGTCCGTGTTTTATATGTTACAACTTTATACTGGTTTCATATATAACCCCTTGGGCTCGACGCTATACGACACGGTTGTTCCTTGAGAGACGACGCGATTTGCACATGCTTGACTTTGCAGGGAATATAAACTCACATTTTCTTATGAAATTCTACATTGAATATTTATTTTGATACTTTATATTCGTCAAAATTGTATACTTTTTGGGACAAATGCATGAAGCAAGAAAACTTTACCGTTTATACAGTGTTTGACCGAAAATTTTGTCACATTTTCTGGGCTTCTGTAGAAGCCCGTCGTCTCTGAGTGTGCAATGCACAGGGCTTCTGTACAAGCCCGTCGTCCCCAAGGGGATAAGTACGTATGTGTGCATGTATGTATGTATGTATGTAATGTATGTATGTATGTATGTATGGTGTGTGTATGTGTATGTATAATGTTTATTTGCGTGCGTGTGTACACACTAAGAAAAATATGTTCAACTTTGCACCTTTATTAATGTCACACTGGGAGCACCTTTACGGGTGCAACTTTGCACCTTTCAACCTTATAGGTGCTCCCAGTGTGACATTGGTCTGCACCTTTAAAGGTGCAAAGTTGAACCTATATCTCTTAGTGTGTATGTGTGTGATATTGATTGTATAAATACATGACTGTGCTTGCAGTGCATCTATACTAACGATTTGACTCTTCGAAAAACAAAATCATACATTATGAAAGAGTATGCACAATACTTTTTCCTACTTCATTTATTTCTGCTCATAATAGAAGGACAAACAGTCTCCAGTACCCCTTCAACACTCTGATGACTCATATATGTATGAATATTCTTCCAGGCTTACAAAGCCCAGTCAGAGATGTGGTTAAATTATAACGAATCAATTGTGAATAGTGCTAACTTTCTACATGACAAAACTATTTTGCACAATGAATATGAATATAGCGTGACGCACAATTCGAACCCACTCTATAAAATAGATTCATTGTAATCATTTTTCCTCCGTACGTTTATGTGAAATATTTGATTACTTGCACTTCTCGCTAGAATCATTTTGATAATATTTATATTCTGATTGAGTAACGAAAATAAATAATACATTTTCATAATCCACCCCAATTTACAAGACAAAACTAGCTGCTACAAATAGGATTTCTACCGAGAGCTTTTGATATTCGTGAATTACATAGACATATTACATAGCTATAAATTATAAGACCGCTGATAATAATGAAGAAGATGATAGTAATAATAGTTATAATAATAATGATAATGGAAACAAAAATGATAATAATAACTAAAAATTATTGACAATAACAACAACAATAATAAAATAATATATCAATCAATTTAATTCAGTAATATTATACACTTGTGACGCAATTGTGCTATTAATTTAGGCTCGGTGGAGAAGAACTCAAATTTATGAAGCAAGTAAACAACTGATATCTCCACCGACATACTGCATTACTTTGTGAAATCAAGCAAAGTAAATTGTTATCTAATGACTTTTCTCTTCGCAGCCAAGGGTACTGCACAGTTTGCTGTAATAACGTGACTATCATAACTCCAATTGAAGCGTAATATTGTTGTTTGTGATCTACCTATACAAGTATTCATTTATCGCAAAATAATATTTGATAAATAGACAATCATATCTACACAATATCTATGAAACTTACACGGTCGTCTTGTCCGTATAATTGATGCATCCAATTTTTTTTTTCGGGAATGTTTGTTTTTCTTTATCATAATCTGTCAACTGCAATATTGTTAGTATGCACCCACAAAAAGAAAAAAAAGGAGAAGAAAAACAAATATCATATATATATACGTATAACTCAATTCAATTTACAATCGAAATGTACAGTGGAGCAAAAATAAACCCTCTTTCTTTCACTACATGTCTAATATTAGTCGGGAAACTTACGGGGTCGTGCAGGAATATATCATTCCGTGATGTTATATTTTTTTGAAATATTTTATGTAAATGTCCATAGCTATATGTTAATCATCTGCTATTGGGTTCACGGATCTTTCCATTGACCTCGTCGATACGCCTCGTGAATGTCCTTCGTAGTACTGTCTTGCCTGAACATGGAGATAAAAAACAAATGAAATAAATAATAATAAATAAATAAATATATGCTTTAAAGATACGATTTAGTTCTTGCAGAACAACATAATTTTGATATCAACTGTTTTCAAACCGTCTATGAACAGATTGTATTCTGAAAATGTCACTATAGTACAGGAGAGAGTGGTTGAAAGCAACAGAACACTTCGTTTTTGACATATCTTTACATAAATCTTCACTGCTGACAAAGTACTAAGACAGAAATCAATATGTGGGACAATGTTGATTATGACAGTGCAACCGATGGGTACTCAAATGGAAAATTCACCTTATTAAACTGCCAATCCTACAAATATTTATTACATATGAAGTGAATTAGCCCATTGTCTTAATGCAAATGTAATATACTTTCACCTGGAAACCAATGAAATGTGGAATTTTAATGAAAGATTTTCCATCATCAACCAGTACTGTAGATTCTCTTTAAATGATATTATTGTAACATAAGTCATATATTTTATACAATTTTTAGTGTGTCATTCCGACCAAGCATGAGTGCATATGCTATAAACTATGGATATTAAACTTAACACTTGTAACGTATTATAGAAACCAAACATAATGTGAATTTCAACACTGTGGGTACCATTTAACATTTCACTATGAAAAGTACTACTTGTTACACAAAGAATATCACATTTCATCATCATATCTGGTAAATATTATTCGGCAAAACTTATTGGTTTATAAATTTATAAATTTAGCCAAGCAACCAACCATTCGACCAATCAACCAACCAACCAACCCACCCACCAACCCATCCACCCGCCCACCAATCAACCAATTTAACCAACCAACCAAACAACCCACCCACCAACCAACCAACCCACCCACCAAACAACCATTTTAACCAACCAACTTAGAAAGCAACAAACAAACCAATCAACCAACCAACCAACCAACCAACCACCTAACCAACAAACTAACCAACCACTCAACCAACAAACATACCAACCACCTAACCAACCAACAAACAAACCAACCAAAGAAATATAAGCAAACAGTATAT
This sequence comes from Eucidaris tribuloides, assembly GCA_001188425.1. Classification (NCBI taxonomy): domain Eukaryota; kingdom Metazoa; phylum Echinodermata; class Echinoidea; order Cidaroida; family Cidaridae; genus Eucidaris; species Eucidaris tribuloides. The sequence continues at coordinate 138,022 of JZLH01S0015381.1, forward strand.
CTATATCCACTGTGATGAAACCTTTTGAAATAAATTTATTATATATTTATCTCTCTCTCTCTCTCTCTCTCTCTCTCTATATGTATGTGTGTGTGTGTGTGTGTGTGTGTGTGTGTGTGTGTGTGTGTGTGTGTGTGTGTGTGTGTGTGTGTGTGTGTGTGTGTGTGTGTGTGTGTGTGTGTGTGTGTGTGTGTGTGTGTGTGTGTGTGTGTGTGTGTGTGTGTGTGTGTGTGTGTGTGTGTGTGTGTATTTGTGTGTTTGTATTTATGCCATAGACTCTGGTCACACTCGGCCCTAAATGGACTAACATGTAAAACAGTATCATCTTGTAGATGCTTCCTACATCTCAGTCAATGATAAGAAATCAACTCTTCAATTCGGCGATAATACAGCATGGAACTGTGTGTTGTGTCCAGTAATTACGTTCAAATTATCAAGATGATGCATTTCTAAACATTGCGACACTTTGAGAGATATAAACACGGCGGGTCATTTTAAAAATAGCCCGTGCCACACTTTTAGCTACGTATAAAAAAAGGAAAAATTGAGAGAAAGAAAACACGAGTCTCTAATACCCTTTCTGAATGCAGTTTCGCTGGGAAGTAAATTGTGTTGAACAGAGCACACACAAAAATTCCCCGCGGTAAAATGTTTTGCGGCGCTACAAGCCAGCATTAATAATGGACATTGAAATAATAGTCCAAATATGTCAAACTGAAGTGTAATGGAAGCCGCCATCTTCGCTCTTATTTGAGCGATTGCTATCACATATTCGAAATTCGCCTGGGGGTAACGCGCCATGAGTACGGCATCCGACCGCCAACTCCGCAAGCATGTCCACTGTGCTAAAATGTGTGCTAATATCTGTTTAGCGTATATATTTTTCATAGCGCTTTAAGACTGTTTAGTTTGACGAGAGCGTTTCCCTGAAATGTGTCATATAACGAAAACGCAGACAAACGAACGAATAAGCAAACAAATAGAGAAGAGAAACCGTCAAACATCGATGTTATCGACTGCCATACTGAAAATAAATTGCGAGGGAACCAACACCTCAAAAAGGAAAAAGAACTAACAATGAATCACACTTTCATTCCGGAAGCAAAACTAAAATAAAAATTAACAATTAACGATATGGTTTTAAGTAAAATTTGTTCAATTTGCAGCAAATGTTGTCTTAACTGTCACTTCCAATACCGTTATATAATGTTTGGCGCCTATACGCTGTGGAGACATGCATGTACATGTTATTACGTGAATTTTTAGTGGCTAATGAATATAAAATTGATGTGTGTGGTAAGCGTCTGTGTGGAATAAGATGATGTTCTTTGTATTGAAATCGATTGAAATTATTACCAGTCAGGCGAGATCTACACAATCTAATCAAGGAGTTCAATTTATGAATGAAATTTGACGAGTGTTGAGATATGAAGTCAAAGCTTTATACTCTACATAAGGTAAGTACAGAGTTGAAATATATGAATGAAATTTGTTAAGAGTCTACGTATGAAGTCACTGCTTAATTATCTTCACAAGCAAACTAAGGAGTTGAAATTTATGAATGAAATTTGTCAAGTGTCTACATATGAAGTCATCGCTTTATAATCTACACATCCTAACTAAAGAGTTCAATATTTCTGAATGAAATGTTTCAAGTGTCGACATACGAATTCAGTGCTTTATATTCTACACAAGCTAAGTAGAGAGTTGAAATATATGAATGGAATGTCAGTGTCTACATATGAAGTCACTGTTTTATAATCTAGACAAGCTAACTGAAGAGTTGAAATTTATGGAAGAAATGTACCACGTGTCTACATACAAAGTCACTGCTTTATAATCTACAAAAGCTCGCTGAAGAGTTGAAATTTATGAATGGAATTTGTCGAGTGTCTATAAATGAACCCACTTCTTTTAGAAACCACAACATAAAACTAGGAAATATAGATGCAAGCAGGCGACAAAAGAAAGACTTGCAGCCGAAATTAAAAAAGAGCAGCAGCTCGCCAGTGACTGGCCTGATATTCTGCAGCATGCTTTTGTAGGAACGGTTGGAAAGTAAAATGAGAACTATGGGCCGACGGAGACCCGGGATGTGAATGGCGGAAGAGCGGTTGTAGAGGTTGAATAAAAGAGATGGAAAGGCGAGGAATTGCCCCGCCAAGACGCAGAAAAGGTAAAACGACGGAACAGATGGAAGCGTAGGCGAGGACGTCATTCAGCATGTTCAGGATGGTATGCCTTTGTTATAATGTATTGAAATACCATATTATGTATCATGGAATATTCTAACGACACATTTGACTGATACAAATGATAACAGATATTGATAAAATTTGGAAAAAAAACTAATAAAGCAAACGGAAGCCAAACGTCATTGAACAAATATTTAATTGCATTTACGCCAGATATATGACACATATCAATGTTTATACCGGTACTCCTATTAACACGGTATCAGTTACATTAAACTAAGCTAAAGACACTCTTTGACATTGAGGACGCCCCATTCAAACATTGTCAAACTTTAATCTGACTTGCATAATTGTATTTAAATAGACCAGTTAACACACTAGATGGTTAGACGACATTAAATGGTTAGATGGTTATGATGCCACCAGCTAAATATGAACATACGAATATCTGTTCATGAATCAATGTCACAGCAGTCTATGAGAAAAACTGGAATGTTCGCTCATTGGTTCTACTTTTTTAAACCCTTAATGATGGTTTCGAACTGCATTTTTCAGAGATTATTTTTTTAGACCTCATCAGAGACACACCTGTAGCATGGAGGATCAAGTACCTGAGATTTTATTTCAAACTGGGGACATCCTTAAAAGAAGCCTTTTATCAATAACGGTACTGAAAGCGTTATACTGAAATACAGTGTAATTATAGGCTAATTCTTCATCTGCACAATGTGTATTAGATTAAATAACCCTATCACGTCACTATTTTCTTGTAATAAAGATGTACAAGAGCATTGTCAGTGAAATAATTTTGATACTGTAAGCAATTTTACTTTCATCTGAGTCAATAACGACAGTCATTACATAAACGATCACTGCTCATTTTCCCCCAGATTGGCACCCTCTCCAAGTAATAATCGATAATTAATTTCACCAAATGTGTGCTAATGTGTGTTGCCAAAAGAAGATTACAATCCAATGTAGGCACACAGAATATGCGCAGTAACAACGAGACATATAAATCAACATGTGAGCAAAATCTTCTCAAGGCATTATAGTATGGTATACTATATCAGTGCATTACTAAATTATCTCTTATCCTTTTCTTGCTGTTAATCAACCATCAGTCCTGCACTAATGGGCTATAACCAAGGCGCCGGAAGCGGGGGGGGGGGGGGCAGCAGGGCACTTGGCCCCCCAATAAATTATTGGGAGGCAAACCAGTTTTTGCACCCCAATGTGCCCCCCTGAAAGGTGAAAAAATAATTAATCATTACAGTATTAAAGACCTAAATGAGCAAAAAAGGCAATTTTCTTGTATAAAAGTTGTCAAATTCATAACTGAAAAATGCAAAATTTTCTCCCCTGACGGGGCACTTACACTTCTAAATGAATTTAGCGTACATGTATTATGGTGGCCTCTCGTCCTTCGACGAGTGTGCCCCCGTGAAATATACCGCTAGTATACCTTTTCATTTTCCCCTTTCTTCTATTATAAGTTTCTAGCGATATAAGAATATTTTTCATTGCTCGAACAATGCGGTCACGTTTAAGCTTTTAATAAATACATTTCAGACTTAAAACCGAATGGCAAAGTGGATGTGGCTCACTAATACAAATGATATCTCTATTGCTCGAAGAATAACACATAATTGCATGAATGTGATTCCTGTTATTTAAATATAGCGTAATACAAAAATTAATTGATCAGACGTGAAAATCGCTCGCTTTGATCGTAAAATTAATAATTTTCATAAGTTATATGTTTTATTCCCTAGAAATTTGTTTTTAAATGCTTTATAAATGCGACTGCTATACTCTATTTTTACGAAAAGTCCCTATTTATAAAAATATACCTTTAAAATATGTGTTTACCATGCCTAGAATCACGTCTTTTCTCTGTCTATTTTCAAAAATTTCCTGCCGTGGCAGGGGGTATCCCCCTCCCACACCCTCCCCCGCTCGGTTGATTCGCTCTCTCGCAAGTACATGTCTACCAAATCTGCTGTGAAAAATATGTATTTACCATGCCTAGAATAATCGTCTTTGCTATGCGTATTTTCAAAAGGTTCCTGTGGGAGGGATACTACCCTACTCCCTAGTATGTCTACTAAATTACAGTTTGTCACATACTTCCTGTACGTCTTTTTGAAAACCTGACTACACAATCCCCAATTATCTTTATAAAATATACCTTTAAAATATGTATTTACCATGCCTAGAATCACGTCTTTTCTATGCGTATTTTCAAAAAGTTCCAATCGTGGGAGGGGGTATCTCCTTCACACCCCAGGTCGCTTCGGTTCCTCGGAAGTATGACTATCCAATTACAGTTTTCCATATAGGCCTACTTCCTCTATATCTTAAAAAAACCTGACTACAATGATTATCGGCTCCCTAAAAATTTTCAGAAGGTATACCTTTAAAATATGTATTTACCATGCCTAGAATCGCGTCTTTTCTATGCGTATTTTCAAAAAGTTCCTACCGTGGGAGGGGGTATCCCCCTCCCACACCCTCCCCCGTTCGGTCGCTACATTCCCTCGCATGTTTCCGTCGAGCCCCTATAGTAGACCCCCCGAAAATTTCTGCTCTAAAACCGCGCATGCCCACACCCTCCCCTACCCCAGCTTGGTCGCTTCGCTCCCTCGCCGAGGAACTCATATACTGTCACATAAATGTGCCCCCATCGAGATTTTGCCCCTCCAAAACTAAAAGTGTTCCGGCGCGCCTGCAAGGTACCATTACTTTAATGCCCACAATGGGGAAAAAGATCTGAGTGTTCGTTTGAGTGTACAGAAAAGACATGCGCGTGGCAATGAGTAAAACACGCACACAGTGTATCCAAGTTTGTGAGTCAGTTTTTCCCAAGGAATAACAACGGAATTATGGATTAAAAAAGGACATTGTTCCGTCGCGTCGTAGTAAGAAAATTATAAATGTTCTTATAATATACATGGACATTTTACATGTAAACACTGCCTCTATTTGCAAACGTACACGCGAGAATGATTAACATAGTGATGTTGTTAAATCACAATAACGGCTGCACACGATGGCAGAAAAATGTTAAACAAGTCTTTTGTGAATGCAGAATAAATTTGCTGTTCATCTCTGTATTATCACGTTAATGATAAATAAGATCAAATGCTTGATCTGTTATTTTTAATGACTCAGAAAAAGATTGAGAATGTTGTAAAGGCATCCTAGCTGTGTGTTATTTCCAACGATATGCGATTTATGCATTGTATGCTATTATCAGGTATAGTTTCTAGACGAGTGTTATCTCAATTTGATAGTTTGCAAAGAAAATACATTTAAAAAAAATTTCTAGTTATACCTCGCAACTGCATTTTAACTGTGTCAAATTTTGACTCAGAAATGACCCTAGCTGGGAATTGACACTTTTCGAGTTAAACGCCTGTAAATTTATTCCAAGTCATATTTTCCGATTGGAATCTTAATTGACAAATAAATCAAAGTTTAATGGTCGTGGTAAACTTACATCATTACACAAAGTGCACACGTAAATTCCTAATTTGTTGCTCTGATTTTAATGTCTACCAAAATATTATTACCTTCTGTATGAGACTGAAGAGACCTTGCGAAGGGTTTTAAAACAAAGTTTTAATGGTATTTATTAAACAAATTAATCTGTATCCACGAAGAAAAAGGCACAGGCAAATGCCAAGGATCGGTGAGTTTAATTCATGTGTAATTTGTTATTGAATCGAGAGAAACGCGGCATACTGATCAAAAACGGTACATTGACTTTGTGCTATTAAGCCATTGTACTGAGTATGTACATCACATTAATGTGCTATGTAATGACTGAATAGGTTTTCTGCTTAGAAGAGCGCGGAGTAATTAGATTAATTTATTATTTTGAACAAAAAAAGAATGGAAATTAATTCATTGATGGATCGACCATTTTGTAATGATAAGAATGACCTCGAGAAATTTGTTTCACGTATCAGGGCTAAATTCGTTAAAGTCCGTTCAATAATTAGCCACTTTGTTTCGTTTGTAATATTATACAAGATGCGAATTGATTTCCAAACCCAACAAAAAACTAAACTAAACTAAGGAAAATGGGATGGAAACCCTTATATTTATTTGTTATTTGTGCCAAGTCGAAGCATACCATTATTCAGTGGGTGTAGTGGAAAATATGTGAATAACGAGTACTCTTATAATTTGCTTTGTGCTCTTTAAGTACTGTACTAAATACGTGCATCACATTTGTTTGGGATTAATTTGAAATGTAATGTGCCATGTAATGACTCGTATGTTTTTAAGGGGTACAATAGATAAACTGACTTTCTAGAACCAAATAAAACAAATGAGCTGCGAAAAAAAATACCGACCGATCCGTCATTTTTTTTTTAATCAGAACGACCTCGCAAATATCATTTGATGGGACATGGTTAATGACCATAATATCGTTCTATTGATTAGGCAAAAGGTTCGTTGCTTTTAGATACATGTTTTCCAATAAACGCGGGTCATCAACATGGCAATATATTGAGTTAAAGGTGACCATCTAATTATTAAATGACCGAAAGTCAATCCTAAAGTAAATGCGTATCCAACGTTGAAAGCAAAAGAGAAATGTTAGAGTGACAAACTTGTTAAGGTACAATTAATGTCACTCAATTCACCTTAATTGCTTCAATATTACTAAGTAAAATGTACACTGAAAATAAAAGTATTCTTCAGTTCTTTGCGGATTTTGTGGACGCAATTACATCAAATTTTTATCATATTTACTGAGCCTTTTATCCAGTTCACAATAAACAAGTACAAAGTATTAACACCAGTAAAAAAAAAAAAAAAACGGGAAGTTTGTTTTCGGATGCCAAAAAAAGTGAATATCACATTTACGAGCGATAAGATTTTATTAGGATAATTTTTCAGATTGAAAAACACTTCGGTATTAGATAATGGTTAGGGGGCTCTCAAACACCCACGAAAGTTAACTATTAACAATAAAATAAAAGGGCATGTACTTGAAAGATTGACCTCTCACAGTCATCGGACTAAGTGCTTCAATTGCCATCCGGCCCTGTCATTATGGTGAGCGCTTGTAAAGAATTAGTAAGTGGAAAAGAACTGCGGAACCTATTTGTATTTTCATATCAAAGTAATACATGTATGTCCGACTCCTTAATTTCGTTGATTTTGTTAATTATTATTGTTCTTTCTACTAGTATTTCCGTTTTCCAACAGGTGTATTATATTTTATTGTATGCTGTCAGTCTTACTACTTAACTCTTCATAAGCATTTTTCTTTTTTGACATTCAATTAAACTCTACCCTGGAAATTAAGAGTTCAGCACTCCAATTGTGATATCGGCTCAATGCAAAACCGCCCACGACAAATCACGGGCATCATTAATCTTGTAAAGAAATCAATGCGCCCCCAGTTTTGAAAAGGTTGATACATATTCACTGGGGGCTGACATGAGTAGACTGATCTTCTACTATGAAAACCATGTTCAAACTGAAACAAATAAACTGATATAAATTCATAGTTTCACAAAACAAAGGCGAGCGTATGTCAAGGACTGGTGCAAATGTTACAGGACAGGAAGGAGATATATTGCTATCATCTTAAATGAATAGGATGTAAACTCTGTCTGTGTGTGCTTGTTAGTAGTTTGTGTGGGTGTTTGTATGTATGTATGTATGTATGTATGTGTGTGTGTATTACGTTACTTTATTGAACATTGCATCTCAAATCTAAACAGAATCTTTTCTTATGTTCTGTCACTTACACTATCAGGTTTGATGCTTCCGTAAGATGTGATAACACATAGATGTTATGCTTTGACACATGGTGGAAACAGGAAATAATCTCGTTTATGCGCAATCTATCCACACATTTAATTTCACAAATCAATTATTATCTATCATGGTATCTATTTATCTTCCCATCTATCCATCTGTTAATCTATTTATCCGTTTATCCATGCACATATCTATCTATCTACCTATCTATCTATCTATCTATCTATCTTTTTAGTCGACGGAGTTATTTACGTATTGTTTTGCCATTTGTGGTGTTGTATAGATATATCTATGTATTAATGTAATCACATTCATTTATATGAAAGGAACATAAATATGCCTATATTAAAGAACACTAAAACATTTTCAACTGCAAAATAGAATACAACACTGTTTTGGTACCAAACTGGATGGTTTTGTTGTCAGATAACAAGACGCTTTAACATTCTCCATAAGACTGACTCCTACACCACCCTCAAAAACAAATTCAATGCAGTAGATATAGAAAAGTTCCTACAAATAACGATCTTTTTCCACGCACCAAATCAATTTACATTTGAAATAGGAGGAAAACAATCGAGTACAAAATGAAACAACACTGACTTGTTTTAAACTTTTTGGCATGATTTATTTCAAATCTCTTATGATTCGCAAGAGAGAAAAAAAAAACTCAAATGTCAGAGGACAGATTACAAAGTCTTATGAACAAAATATTGATTATATATTGGGACCTGTCAGAGCTGCTATGGCTACTCGGGTATCTGTCACTGACACCGAGGGATGTACATTGCAGACAAATTGCATTTGATTGGACTATAATTCGCCCTCATTGCCATGTTCCATCAATGTTGCTCGTCTAATCCTAGGACCGATCACTCTTTCCTACCTACGTCAATGCTACCCAAACAAATCCATTCTGATAGATCAAATGTTTCTCTAACTCTAAATGATAACATTTGTATTGGCTTAAGCGAAACCAATACGCGCTGGATTTCCCACCAGTCAATAGTCAACCATCCCCCTGTTTTGTTTTGCCCTTTCTTATCGGGACTAACACGTTCTTACTTTACACATGGTTTGCACATAATGGCAATATATTTGATTAGTTAGCGGTCGTAACAGATGTGAAATTTCATGGATCCCGCTAACATTTTATACAGCCTGTCGGGTCGCATTAACCATCGCCCCGTTTGACAGTTTCTAGCTTCTAAATGGAAGTTTAATCATTGATTAGTTAGCATTTGTAGATGTTTGCTGAAGTGATGTGGCTGATGTGAGACACGGGGAAGTGAATTGTACATGAAACGTATAAGTGCAATACCCTCTTGTTCGGGCCGTTGGCATTTGCTCTATAAAAAGTCAAAATCATTGAGAGACTATTCCAGTTTCCCTCCGTAGACTGCTGTGTTGCAAAATATTCATTGGCCGAGAATAATTCATGTGCCCATTTTTATATGTACATATTTTTTTAAACGACAGTATAATTGGCTGAACGTTTGTGTTCTAGGGTGTTTATTTGTCCATTCAAACACTGTCATATATGTCAGATAGCAAAGTTTGACAATCTTTGAAACGGGTCTTCCACAATGTCATATAGTGTCGTTAAGGTCTAAGAACGAGCCCTGAAAATTGTACTTCAAAACGATTTAGTGCTTTAAAAGAGTAAAAAACAATGAGTACTCAGTTTTGCCATTCCCACCTACCCGTTAGACTGCCGAGTTACATTTTTTTTTTGCGTACAACGGATGCATAAGTTACGTTTACTTTCCAAATTTTGTATTCTATGATGTCCATTCAAGCACTATTATATAGCTGAGATACCAGTTTGATTGTTTTTTAATAGATACCCACAATTTTAATTTGTGTATTTAAAAAAAGTATACGCATTTGCAAAGGGCCTCTCAAGTTTAATGCTAACAATAAATGTATTGCAAACATTTTATTCTTAAAGGCATCGTATGACAATGTTTCCATTTTAAAGAAATGTGAGCTACCAGTGTCTTTAATAAGGTCTAAAAATGAAGCCCTGAAAAATCACATTTCAAACTTGATCTTTGAGTGCTTTCAAAAAGTAAAAAAAAAGTCATTGAGAGACCATTCCAGTTTTCCACCATAGACTACTGTGTTGCAGAATTTGTATCGGTCGAGAACAATTCATGTGCTAATATTTACCTGTACATATTTTACAAGTGACAGCATAACTGTCTGAACTTTTGTGTTCTTGTGTGTTTATTTGTCTATTCAATTGCTGTCAGATATGTCAAAAAGCAAAGTTTGACAATCTTTTAAAAGGGGCCTACACAATGTTATAGTGTCTTTAACCTTGAGGGTGACAATAGAAATACGTTATATATACAAATTAGTAAAAGTGCTGCATGACCACATTATTAAGTTTTGAACTACAGCTTTAAAGGCGGTGGATCTCTTTTGCATGCCTAAAAGTTAACATTGTTTAAATACAATGACATTTAGAAGAAAATGTCATCTGGGAACCTTTAGAAAAAGGAACTAGAAACTCAGTTTTAGTGGAATTACAGTGACCGCCAGACTCAGATTTGATTTTTTTTTTCTCGCGAGAAAAAAAATTATACCATAGAACGTACACTAAACGGCTATTGATTTTCTTTTGCATTTTTTTTTAAATTCTAGGCAATCACTGACCCCCAGATATCACAGACATGCCCTTCATCAATAGCCCAAGGGCATGGGTTATCTTTTCCTGGTCTGCGGGGATGTTTGCAAATGAGATCCACTGCCTTTAAGGGGGAAAGGGTCATAATTGATTCCAAATGAGGACATGGAACCCATATACACATAAATAATTGATACAACTATCTAGAGAATGCAGTTTTTTCTTCATTATTAGATTGTAAATTTTAAAATGCACATTCGTCTTTTATATCATACGTACTGAAACTAAATGTAAATTCTACAAGTCATTTTAAAGCAATATTCACAAATCAATCTATATTGTTTTCATGTATGTGGCATATGATATCCCAAATATTAATGTTTTGCTTCCGGAATAACAACATGTAGTTATATCTACAGTTTCTTTGAGAAAATATGCGCAATTTCATGATAGATAGAATATATAAATATTTGTGAAGTGCAATAAGATAAGTTACAGTATTTCTGATTTGTGTATTCGTATTTCAATTTTGTGCATTCCTCTTTTATCTGATGGATTTTTAAAATATATGCGTAATAATTCACAATTCAGTTTCTCTTTGCCAGCGTGAATATTAAATAAACCATTATGGAATCGAATTTAATGAAATTGGATTAAAATGCATGGACATATAGAACTTCAAATCAGTCAGTCGAGAGATATTATAACAGACACACACACACACCTTATGAAATTTTTATACATTTCCATGCTTTTATAATGTCAGTCTGCTGGACAATTGAAATGTTGTGAATACTGCCTACTTTAAGATTCTAAAATTAAAAATGTAATGTAAAATTAAAAATAAACATGAAATCCAGTAAAACTAATTTCCCTTACTTTTATGAATTGAATTGAATTGAATTGTTTTATTTCGGTATCCTTCCTACAATTTTGACATATGAAAAAAAAATCGCATTACAATATCAATTTATTACAATAGCATATTCACATGTTTACAAATTATTGTTAGATGGACTAATTAGCATTTTTAATATCCTTTGGTATACAGTATTTACATTAGATACAGATGGAAAATACCGAAGGCCCCTGTCATAAGGCGAACTTGGTCGTAGATAGAAATCTTGAATTGAAGATTAAAATGTGTATTAGCATGTGCAGGTGATACTACCGAGAGTTTCAGGCGTTTTTTTTAAATTATCATTATTGTTATCTTTTTGTGGGTGGGGGTACTCGATTATTACAACATGTGTCAATCTACAAACCAATCGTATTCTACTGTATATCATTGATTTTTATTTAATTGCTCATGTTTATTACAAAATAGAAAGGTATTATCGACCACTGAGGAAGTGGTGTAATTTCAATTTCTTTCTTGTGCGTAAGTGAAATAGAAGCACAATTTTTTGTGCCCCTTTATATTATATGAAATTGGTATTTTTTCCAGATGCCTAGTCCTATTAATGTATTCTTATTTCCATTAATTTCTTCTAATTCTTTAGATTGACCATTAAAGTGAATTTGTAAATCCATGATACAGCAGAGTGTTATTTTTTATCTTATGGTATTGGTCATTGTATTTTCTTATCACAATGGCCACAGGATGGCTATAAATTCGTATTTATCGTTTTAATACTAACCTGAAAATAAAAGAAGGAGAACAGTACGAACCGATTTAAAAGTATCCGTACTGTAATGATTATTCATTTCCCCAGGCTATGCATTGGACTGATTTAGTTTAACATGCGATAATACGTTTTATAATTCTATGAAAAAAAAACTTCAACCTGATAAATTTGTTCCAATCGGCAAATTATATTCATATTCTTCATAAGTTTGTACAATTTTCATTAACACAGATAGTTTGCATTACTAGTTATTTCGATGGAATAAAAGTCGCCATTAAAATTGATATGACTGTTCAAATTTTGACCGTCAGTCTTAACATGTTGAGCTAAATCGCGCAGATTATTTATAATCTTACCCGTTCAAACAAAATCAATGCAACCAACTCAGTTAAATTCACATGAGAGTTGACAAAAAAATTACAAGCAATTGTGATTCAGCAAGCTACACGAAAAAAAAATAACGAGGTTTACAATATTTGCTCCTCGAATAATCGTGACAATAAGAAATCAATTCAAAACATCAAAACCAATCTGGTGATTTTTGATCTGTGTTTTTGACATGACACATATGGCATCTGCCTAGGTACACTTACCTGCATGAAATATCCCATATAAGTAGTAGCTACAGAAAAGTCATATAAGTACATCATGTTCGATTTTTTTTTTTAAATCTAGGTTGTAAATTGATTTAATAAAAACGGTGATGTCACTGTACTAACGCGAACTGTAAAGATTCCGTGCGGACGAGCTTTCAGGAAGTGAAAATTCCCATCGAAATAAGATTTAACCACAAGACCATACCTCAGTGCGGTTGTACAAGACCAATATTCGTTCCATATCACCGTCGTCAATAGAATGTCTCCAATGCCGTGAGTGACGGCTGTCAGCATCATGTCCATATCGTTTTGGCTTTGATACATGTAAATGGATTTGATGGGATGACGAAGAAGAAATTCTCCCTCGCTTAAAGTAAGGGATGGTTATTTCTACTTCGCCTTCTCATCATTGCTTTGAATTGAGTCAGACATTTCCCGTAACCTTGAGCGAACGTTCTGGTAAGGGTGATGGACGACACGTGCTGTAAGACACCAAATCGCGTCAATTACATTATTTTGGAAGCCAAGAATGACGAGTAATCTACAGTATTGACTGGTACAGGAGCTCGACAAATGCAATGCGGTCTGGTACGACAATTCGTCTTTAGCACATGGGTTCAGGGTGGCGCCACGGATGACGGGGGGGGGGGTGGCAGTGGGGCCTCATATGATTTTCATAATTCAAAAAAATGGTGAGTTTTCTTTGTCTTTGGATAATGTCGCCAACGTAAGATTTGTTGTCCTTACACGAACAATTTGTTAGGTTTGTTAGGAGGGTAAAATGGTGAGAGAGTGCCTTAAAGGCGTTGATCCAAGACTATAAACCACCAACTTTACGTGTGTGTTTTTTTTTTTTACCACAGAAGAGTTTTTTCTGGACCTTATTACCTTTTTGTCGCATTAGTTTGCACCATAGATCAGTGTTCCTTCGATTCTGATTATCCCCCTGTTTTTTTGCTGGTCGCATCAATATGCACCATTATTAAGTATTCTTCCAAAACAGGTGATCTTTTTGTGCTTGTCAACTAACCCTGGGTAGGCCAGGGGTTTTCGCCCCCTCCCCTGAGATTTAAGCCTGGCGCTGTCCCTGCATGAGCTTACTTTGGAAATTGGTGTTACTATACAGTGTGTATCAAAAAAAGTAGACACTGAGAAAAATGAATTATTTAAAAAATGTGCCGTGATTTTGAGATTATTTTTTGATATGAATATTTTACCTTGGACCTAAGCTATCTGATGACACTGTTGGTATTAAAAGTATTTCACGCATAAGTAAGCACAACCCGCTTTTGTGCAATCGGCCAAAAATGCATTTGCGCACAGAATTGTGTTCTTATAGTCAATGTTTAATGACTCATGGACGGGTGCTGCTGAAGCTCTCAACCGATGTGCACAAGTATTCAATCCTCAGCATGCTCAGATAGGAGGTAATATCAATTTTGTGGCAAACAAAAGACAAAAATGAAGCAATGATTCAGATACACCCCCACAAACAGAAGAAAATGTTATGTTTGCAAGATGAACTGTGAATTGAAAAAAAATATATATGTTTTCTTCTTTTTGAGGGGGTTGGGGTGGGTTGTATCTAAATCATTGCTTCATGTTGTCTTTCTTGCCACAGAATTGATATTAGCTCTTCTCTGTGCATGCTCAGGATTAAAAAAAATAAAGTAATGATTCAGATACAACCCATCCCCCACCCCCTAAAAAAGAAGAAAATGCCATTTTTCTCATTCACAGTTCATCTCACAAACATGACATTTTTCCACTTTTCTTAGGGGGTATATCTGAATCGTTGCTTCAGGTTTGTTTTGTTTTTTGCCACAAAATTGATATTACCTCTTATCTGAGCGTGCTGAGGATTGAATACTTGTGCACGTCAGTTGAGAGCTTCTGCAGCGCCGGTCTATGAGTCGTTAAACATTTACTATAAGAACACAATTCTGTGCGCAAATGCAGTTTTGACCGATTGCACAAAAGCGGGTTGTGCTCACTCATGCGTGAAATACTTTCAATACCAACAGTATCATCAGATAGCTTACTTCCAAGGTAAAATATTTATATCCAAAAATAATCTCTAGATCATGAAGATTTTGTGAAATATTTTTTTTTTTAAGTGTCTACTTTTTTTTGATACACACTGTATAGTGTACATTAATAGTAACAATACCTATTTGTTCTGTAATTGCAGATAAAATACACACATAATGGAACGAAAATAAATAGAAAAGAAGAGAACCGAAAACGGTATAATAAAATAGAACAGAATTGCATAGAAGGAAATAGAATATTTAGAATAGAAAAGAATAGAATGGAATAGAATAGAATAGAATAGAATAGAATAGAATAGAACATAATAGAATTGTAAAAAATGAAAAGAATTAAATTAATTAAACCAAGATGAATCGAATTGCACGGCAACCTAAAAATATTTTCAACAATAGAATAGAATAAATCAAAATAAAATGAAATGAAAATTAGTGACTGTAAAAATGAATTGAAAGAGAAAATGTGAAATAAAATGAACTGTAATCCAAAAACGAAATGAAAAAGGAAACTTTTATTACCATGAGTCAGTGCTTTGTTGGAATTCTCTTTCGTGAATAGTATTTCTGACCGGTTGAACAAGTTTTGATTGAAACCACACCCTAAATGAATATTATTGCAGCCAAATATATCCATATTCTACACCTGGCTGTACTATTTAGTACGTCAACATATTATACAGTAGGAAGAAAATCAGTTTTTCATGAAAAATATACAAACAATAAGAGGGATTACTTCTAAACAAAAACAGACAGACGAGTTTAAATCATACCTGCTCAGAAATTAGTTAGTTAGTTAGTTAGTTAGTTAGTTAGTTAGTTAGTTAGTTATACTGTGTGTATAGGTGTGAGTCCACACTTTGATTGGAATCAGAATTTGAGTAATTTTTAAATGGATACCTCATCATCTCTCTAAGCCCGTACCAATCAAACTAGAGTATAATCTGATATATGCAACTTCCTCTACGTGCGCCCTGTCAGTAAAAAAAAAAAATCATCATCTAGATATTCAATGGGAAAACATTCCAAATTGGTAAATAGAGCAATAATGGGAAAGTATGTTTCTTATACACGTCATGATCATACGGTACACAATAAGACATTGACATGATCATGCCCACAGTTTCATACCACGGTGTATTAGATGTGGGTTTCAATATTGCCAATAGTGCATTAATTAAATTCGAATGGGAATGGGGTTTTATTGAGTTCCAATTACAGAATCAATCGTTCTCTACGTTGAAGAAAATAAAAACGAATCTTCGCAAGTCATTAAAATGAGTTTCAGCCAACGTATTACTTAACGCGTCGTAATGGGCGAACACGTGTTATTAGAATTTTTAACGAACTTCGTAGACAATAGCTGTTTTGACGGAAATTTAATGGCTATTGCCAGATGATACTGCTATTAGCATAGAAACGTAAAACGTATTATACCGTCATCATTTGAGCGGAATGGATATTAAGTATATGACGAGACAATTACCTCAAAATTGCATCTAATACGATACCAATGAAGGCACAATCGTTCTGCTATAGAAAAAAATCCATATAATGTAAAGAAAAGTAAAATTGAAAAATGGAACACGAGGAAATGTTTCAAAATTCCAGGAAAAGTTTTCCTCGAGGACTCGATGCTGACATCGACCTTTAAAATGGCAATTACGTCAAAGAAATTACCTACCCTTGTTTGTAGGTACAGTTTAATCATAAGCCCTCTCAGATATGACGGTAGAAGTTCATCATGGATATCCGTGGGGGTGGGGACAAGTATACCAGGATTTGGGGGGGGGGGCGCAGGGTGGCACAATGTCAATTTTTCCATCTTATAATACCTTTCTCACGAAATTTATGACGCAAGAAAATATTGGTTGTAATTGAACAGAGCCTTGACATGCAATCACATTTCTTTTATTCCCCTTTTTGGCTGGGGGGGGGGGCTTTCAACACTGGGGTTTTTCCCCATTTCTTTTACGACGTTTGGTAAACGGTTTGTGACTCTGTTTGATTATGTGTATTTCATTCATGTGATGTGTACAAAATGCAACAAATTATAAACACCAGCTTTTGCCACGTTCTTGTTACACTGTAAATTCGATCATAGAAGAAGATAAACTTTATACATTTGCTGCAGAAAAGGTCGGAGCGGTTCCACACAAAATCATAACTTCAAGAGCTAACAAGCTAGAGAGACATATTAATATTTAAATAATACACTCAACAAACTGACTTTGATTATTGACATTTCCTTTTTTATTGATTAACATTCTTTTCTGTATCACCGATAAGTCGGTCCATATTCCTATTTGTAAGGACTATGATGTCGGGAAATGAAAAGTGCCAGTAAATCCGGAAATGGTTTTCAAATGAAAAAAAAAAACTAAAATGCATTTCCATTCTCTAAAGTGGTGTTATGTTTTTTTATGAAGAACATACATCAAGGGAAAAGCCCTTGGTTTCAAAGAGTAAAGTTGGAATAACCTTCAAAGTCATTATGCGTGAACATAAGTTTCGGAAGTCACTATCGATAACTCTCTCTGAAAAAGTAACTGCACTATTAAGACACGCTCTTTGTGAAAAGAAAAGAAGATTATAGCATTTGACAAAAACGCCATATTTCCCGACAGGTCCCTTTAGACCCATCCACTTTTTGTCATTATTGCGAAGGAAAATGATCACGTATTTCACGAAATGTTTCTTTCTCTACCATTGAATACTCCGGTTAAAGAATTGGGACAAGCACAAAAAATTAGCTTTCTCCTTAACCTTGTAGTAATCGGTAAGAAAAACATTAGCATTGCTTTTGAAAAACATTAGTTTTGCTTGTGTAGAGTGTGTGTGTGTGGGGGTGGGGGGGGTGAGTGTGTGTGTGTGTGTGTGTGTGTGTGTGTGTGTGTGTGTGTCAGTGTGTGTGTGTGTGTGTGTGCGTGAACGTATTTATGATATCATGCAAACGTCATATGTATCATTGCTGAAATTTAAGATAACAATATTCTATGGAGAAAAGGTGGTGTTTTAATGCCTCTGAAATATGCTGGAGATATCTTTTTTTTTTATTGTAAGTGCTTATAATTACGAGTTTACTTTAGTTAGTTATTGCCGAAATAAAACAAACAAACAAACAATATTCATCTCGTCTATCTACAAACTATTATGCGGGCAAAGTGTATACGAATGCTAGACATATCACCGATCAGACATGGAATTTTTTTTTATCATTTTCTGAAAGACAATTTTTTTCTAATTATAAAATATTTAGTTGACATGCATTTATTCATGTTTTGTTTGTCTATTTATCAATCTCAAATCTATCTATATATCTATTTATCTGCATTATCTATCTAGTCATCTACGTACCTTTCCGCTTATCGCGATGTCTTGAATAATGAATCGGTGATTTTGAAACGCTTACGACATGATAAGAGGCTTATCGTAATATCGGTGCGGTATGGGTCCAATCCTATTTCTGACCACAAAATATCGGCAGGCCGTATTACATACATGATCCTTTCCGACATTCCCAAATGACATTGAAATTGAATTGATGCAATTTGAATGACATCGGGATACCGGAGTTGATGAGCTTTCAAACATGTTTACAAAGTCAAAACCAATTCAATCAACCTGGTATAATAATGACATATTATGCCCAGCTACACACACAAAATATGAACCCCGCGAGCAAAGTGAAATGAAAAGAATAATTTTCCATGATTTGGAAAATAAAATCGATGACTTGCGATGTGAGCGATGAAAAGAAAATGTATTTTAATAGGATGGGCTTTCTATTAAAGATGTCGCGGAACATCGCGGGCATTTATACGTATTGTATTTGCGATGAAAGCACTCAGAATTATTCTACCTTACCAAGACATGCACTTTAAGGAGAAATGATCCTTGCTATCCTTCAACACAATTCATAATTGCCACAGTGTAGCTATAATACTTTCGCATACTGTAACAAAAATAAGTGCCATTGAATTGATTGGTATTCGACTTAAATGGCGTTTCAATAACATGGCTTTTGCGAATCGTTGATACGTATTCGAAAAGGAAAGGTATTTACTCGAAAAACGGAAGCAGACCTTTTGTGAAATTCTGGGAGGATTTCTCCCAAGTGGAAACTCTTCGACTCGGAATAATATATCCACACAATGTAGAATAATATTATTCAAACGCATTTTTTTTTATATTTCATCTGCTTCAATAAGCTCAAATTTAGTCCGAAAGTGCTCGCCTGGTGCTTTGAAAGGGACGTTGTAATTCGCAGTCATTACAAAACTACAAAACTGCAAGGGCACACGTATGCGTACGGTCGATCTGGAGATGATGGGTGCTATATGTTTAACAATGAATGAAATTGTTCATTTTTAGAAAGTGACAGCTCAATAGATTCCAATGATTGCACACTTGACTGGTCGCATTTTGATTCGGCCAAAAATAAATTGGATATTTTGATGATATCACTGCGTTTGAAAATAAGGTGCTGAAATACTTTTACTTTTTGGCAAGGTTCAAAGTCAATACAAAATTGATATTACTCCTTAAACTTAGAAAAAAAAGTGGACACAACATTTCTACCCTCCATAATGGAGAATAGATAAAGTACTGCTAACCGCTATTTTACCTGTTGCAGCCCAAACACTTAATATTGGATGCTTGCACCTTTACATTTATTCATTTTATTTTCCATCTTTAATAGGGCATAGTATTACTCTACAGTTACGACGAGTTAGACATTATCCTGGTTTTCCCCACAAAGAAAACCAAAATGATTTTTAATGACTTGTTTTTAGCACGGTCAGGTTGGTACTTACCACGTGAGGTCAAATAAACGAAAACATCACTGGCGTAAATCCGTGATGTCATCACATTCATCTACGGGGATGATCTATTCGTTCATCCCCCTAGATTAAATGATGACATCATGGATTTTCGGTGGTGGAACACATCTTACGGGCTACTTATTCACGTAATATTGAACGTTTTAAAAATGTCAAGAAAGAGCTACCAAGCACTTTGATGAAAATGGTAAGTACAGAACATGTTACAAGATAGATAAAACTAAAAAAAATGATGTTCTGCTTAATTTTATTAAAAGACAATTGTATAAATTTTTGGCAAGTTGATGAGAGAGCGGACAGGATTTTGCTGATAATTAAACATTTACTTAAAAATTAAAAAAATTAAAAATTTAGAAATAATCTAATTCTCTTTTCGCGGTTATTTATCTCAATTGACAAAAGGTTAAATGGCACTAATGCAGTAATTGTAGGTAATACAACGACTGCCAACGTCTACTTGATTTAATACTTGGTCTTTGTTAATGTCTATGTATTTGTGTATTTGTGGTTCGTTTGTTTGTTTTCAGTGTGTGGAAGGGGATGTGCTTGTTTACTCACATGACGTAAATATTTTCGGCGCAATGAGATTTCTTTGAAATTCTGAAAGAACCCCAAAAATCAAAAACTCGACATAAAGCCGTCCACGAACTCAAATGTATTCAGAATAAATTTGTCATAACATTTTAGCGTACCATTTCAAGGAAAGATGCGAAAATAAGTCACAAATAGCACTGGTCTTTCTTTCAATGTTATGTGGCTTCGCGCCAGAACCAAATTTAATTACAAACGTTGGTTGGTTGGTCGATAGGCATATACGCACAGACTTCATTAAATAAAACAAAAAAGCAAGCTGACAAAAAAGACTTCATCGTCCTTTCTAGGAAAACAAACGCTTGTTCCTGAAGAATGACATCTATTGATACTGAAACGATTTAAAAGGTTGGGTATTGAGGGCCACTTATAAATTGATAATTTGCAAGTATAAAAAAATATAGCGCCGGAGTCAGATATTAGTAAACAGATACACAAAAGGTGTCAGTAGTATTTGTATCAAACCACAACAAACGTTTTCACAACTTGATTAGATAAAATATGTTGCAAAACAAGTTCCTCTGCATAAATGTAAATTGTGACAGATTCTCTAGTTTTTGTCTGGACCTTTTAACCCGTTATCTCCCAGATTCTTTAATTCTTCAAAAGTCAGTACATGACATAGCCGGTATCCGTAGCCATCGGTCTAATAAACACATATTGCCTTCAGAGATATGTTTCATCAAAGTATCTATTTATAATATAGAAATATTAACCCTTTGCGTGCTAAAGAGTCTATTTTGCACATTCGTACAATTAAATAGAACAATCGTAATAGTTATATTTTTTTTTTCATTTTTCACAGGACACACTGAAAAATAGCTAGTTTGCTTTAGTAATACCCGTAGAAAATTACCAAAATTACAAAAATCACTTTCAATACCACAAAAAGGAAAGCGAAATTCAAAGAAAATGTGAAAAGAACAATTGTCATTATTATTCCCTCAAAATAAATTCAGCGTGTAAAGAGTTAATGAACTTTGAATGTTTCACCTTAGCAAAATGTCCTTGTGAAATTGAGACATCTGGAGATTTGCTGACATTAATGGTGAGCTTACATTTAAACCAGGTAGATTTTGTTTTCCTGGGGGACGCTGGATTCTTGATTCTTCCGCTCTTTATTTTTTTTCTGTGCGTGTATCTTTGTGTGGGTGTTTGTATATCCATGTGTGTGTATGTGTGTGTGTGTGTGTGTGTGTGTGTGTGTGTGTGTGTGTGTGTGTGTGTGTGTGTGTGTGTGTGTGTGTGTGTGTGTGTGTGTGTGTGTGTGTGTGTGTGTGTGTGTGTGTGTGTGTGTGTGTGTGTGTGTGTGTGTGTGTGTGTGTGTGTGTGTGTGTGTGTGTGTGTGTGTGTGTGTGTGTGTGTGTGTGTGTGTGTGTGTGTGTGTGTGTGTGTGCGTCTCTGAGTGTGTGTTTGTACATGCACATGAGGATTTATATTTTTCCTTACTCCCTATACCTCTCCGCTCATATTATTTCCTATTCCTTGGAACTTCTTGTTTTCGTTTTGGCTACAAATGTGATTTTTTTTTGGGGGGGGGGATTTTCTTTTTCACTTCATATCCCTGTTCTGGTTTTGTTATACCTTGAGGACTTTTACTGCCCGCGGAAATCTTGTTTGCAAGAATACACCAAAAATAAGGGCCGATTAACCTCTTGCTTAGCCTTGATTTTGGAATGTATGTTATAACAAAATTACCATTATACGTTTATTTTGTGTTATGATCTCTAGAAAATTCCACAAAATGTTAAAAGTTGATATAACGTGGAAAGCTAAATTTGGGAGTATTTTGTCACCATAATTCTCTCTGCTGCATGAAATTCCCCTCAAAACAAAAATAACACACATTCGCGCTCGTCTGATTCAAACAAAATAAAAAAACAACAAATCCTCCAATACTTGCATCAGTGACACCATACCATTCCTGTATCAATTTAAGTAATCATATAATTTAATACATCATAAAGCCCTGTTTCTTTCCTATACATGGTTATGATATACCACAATATAAACTGAATAAAATATTTCCTTTAAACTGATTTACTTATGGCATCACTAAATTATTAAAATTCTAAACTAAATTCCCCGAAAATGAAATCACGACCAAAAAAGTACAACCAGCAAAATTTAACCTATACCAAAGGGAAGGATGTTTTCGATAGAATTCATTATGGCGGTAGTTATTATTTTAACTAGCAGGTCTATCTTCCCATCAAACGGAAATATCCATGACTCCATTCAGAACGAAAAGCAGCGCCGATCTCTTGTCCATATCGTTTTATCACAATTTCCACAGAGTCAATTCAATCATTCGTCTATAGCTTTTCATTTGAAAGCATCGCAATTATGATACGGCTCCTATATGAATTGTGTTGTGATTTCCGTCCAGCAAGAAGTAAAGGTTCTGAGAGTGTTTTGTGTCCCATGTCCTTTTCACAGCAATGCATAACAAGTTTCAATATTATTATACTACTCACAGTTTGTACATCAATAGATGAACAAACTTCATAGTTGCCTTTACATGTGCAGGGAACAATGCTAATGTTTGTTCGAGTACTTATTATGGTGCATTGTAGAAAATTTGTAGAAAACAGGCCTGGGTTTTTTTTTTCGATTGAAAAGGGGTAATTAAACCCTGGTGATATTAGGGGAAAATAAGATTTGTAATCGTTGACGTGGCGTTTACGTTGGACAAACAAGTAACAACGATATCAGCTGCTAGCGACTACATTTAAATTAGTTATTCTAAATTTCTCTGTCTCCCGAGGTGTTCACCGTTTACATTTTGAAAAAAATGAAAAAAAATATACAAGAGGCTCAATATTCCAAACTGCCAGATTATGTTCTTTGCATATTTTTTTTTTACACAGAGAGAAAGAGAGAGGTCCATGCGCACGCATAATTATTAATCATTCGCTTAAAAAAGTAACATCAAATATAAAAAAATACCAATCAAATAAGTCGCTATTTTTTTCCAAAATATATGTTTATGTGTATATCACTGTATGGAGAGAGTAAGTGCTATAGGAAGACATAAAGAGAGATAGATATACACCGAAACTCATCCATTCTGAAATATTTTTAGAAACGGAAACAAATTAAAGAATATATTCGATTTACTTTTACAAGGCTCAACTGCAAAAGGAAAGAAAATATACCGTAATTGTAATGGGATAAAATGCATGTAACTCCGAGCATTATGACAAAATCAAATGTCTGCAGAAAAAAATTCCATCCTACCTTCTGGAAACAACGGATAATTGAATTATGCTATTGGATGTAATCTTGTTTCAAAAAAACCTAGAAGCGGGAAATGATCGGATTGCCAACAGAGCGCAGGGAGTAATATGACATCGGTATACGGAATAGGGTCAGGCTTATTGAATGATACCGTGACGTTTGGAATAAAAATGAGGAAAATTGAATCTCTATGAATGAAAATGTTATTAAGATAAGCATATGACTCGTCTTTCACAAAATGAAACAGATAAATTGGTTTCCAGTCATCTTTGGGATCAGAATTTTCTGTTAACTTGACTTTTTCCTCTTTTGCATACGAATCAACATTTGTCCAGGTTACGTACTGGCATTTAGTAACGAAAAACATTGTTTGCTAGTCAGCTGCGGCAGTCACAGTAATTAATCAATGTTTATGGAAACATGCCTAAAAGGGAAAAACAACAACCAACTTTAATTTGACGTTTAGATACCTAATAGGATGGATTGTCTTGGGAGTTCTGGAAAGAAACACGAAATACTAGAGCAAGGAATTGGAAGACTTCGGGATGTGTTGGTCCATTATAAGTGAGACAACACGCTAAACTGTAAGGTTCGATTATTTGAGAAGACATGGCTCCCTAGAGGTCCCATGCTATCCATTAGCTGCACGCCGCATCACAAATTATTCATCAAATGTGACTTTACTCCGGAGAGTTGTCCCATTGAAAAGAAATCATTACTGCCAAAGAAGAAAATTTATACACCGTTAGCTGTCACCCTGACTGCCTATTGGCTATTGTCTAGATTACAACGGTTCGCGATCGAATCCCACTTATAAGTAAATCAACATTAAAACAGGACCCAGAAGGTAACTAATTAATGGCTATACTGTAAAAAAAAACTCATAACAAATCATGGTGAATTTGTGACAACGTGCTGCCAAACAACCATTGTAAATTTTACGCTTGGGTCGGATTGTAATTCACGGCTAATCATTACTTTGAACAATCAAACGTGTGTATACATTAGTTTACATACAGTTATGTCTAATATTACAAGACTTTTGAGGAAAAAAAACAAATTCAATCGAATTGCAATTTACGGCTAATCATTATTTTGAATTCATCAAGTATGACTTTACTTCGGAGAGTTGTTCCATTGAAAACAAAATCATTAATGCCAAAGAGGAAAATTTATACACCGTTAGCTTTCACCCCGTGGCTGCCTATTGGCTACTATTAAGATTACTACAGTTTGCGTTCGAATCCCACTCATAGGTAAACCAACAGAATAACAATAAATTTGTGACAACCTGCTGCCTACCTTTCCATCGTAATTTTTACACTTGGGTCGGATTGTAATTCACGGCTAATCATTACTTTGAACGATCAAACGTGTGTATACATTATTTTAAATACGAGTATGTCTAATATTACAAGACTTTCGAGAAAAAACAATCGAATCGAATTGTAATTCACGGCTAATCATTATTTTGAATTCATCAAATGTGACTTTACTCCGCAGTTGTTCCATTGAAAAGAAATCATTACTGCCAAAGAGGAAAATTTATACACCGTGAGGTAAATCAACAGAATAACAGGACCCAGAAGGTGACTAATTAGTACCTGTACTGTAAAAAATATATATTATATATATACCCAAATTGTGGTGAATTTGTGACAACGTAGTGCACAACTTTTGATCGAATTTTTTATGCTTGGGTCGTATTGTAATTTACGAATTATCATTATTTTGAACGATCAAAAGTATATAGAAGTTACTTTAAATGAAGGTATCTGTAATATTTACACATTTTTGACAAGAAAATGCAATTGAATGGTTTTGTGATTCTCAGCTTATCATTACTTTGAACTGCCAAATGTCTGTGAACATTAATCTACGTCAAAGTATCTGTAATATTTACAGACTTTTGATAATAAAGAGCAATTGAATGGTGTTGAATTTCAAGGCTAATCATTACTTTGAACTGCCAAACGTCTGCAAACATTACTTAAATAAAAGTATCTATATAATTTACAGGATTCTGACAATAAAAAGGCAATGGCTAGCCGTAAAGTACGATACAATTCATCCGTAAAAAATAAAGTGGAAAGTTGTGTAACAAGTTGGCCCCAATTCTCCTTATTGTGTGTGTGTGTGTGTGTGTGTGTGTGTGTGTGTGTGTGTGTGTGTGTGTGTG
>JZLH01S0015383.1:21064-34947 GCA_001188425.1 Eucidaris tribuloides
TGCCAAGTTTTCGTGGTAGGTTCGGGAAATACCGGGAATAATAAAATTGAGGCAATACACCACATTTCTCACCTCTACCAGTCTGATGGCACTCTTCTGATTATCCAGGTTCCCGCGGCTGGCTAGTTTCTGGGGCAACGTGACCTCGTTATGCTCTCCATCCATCTCGGCCTCACTCTCGGACAATTGACCAGCACTGACCAGACAAAATAAAAAATATGATGACATAAATGGGACCCTGGGGTACCTAATACAAATCCACCATTTTGTTGAATTATCTATTTATTTTCAGTGCTGTACTCCAGGTTACCACACCGTCTAAAAGTTATTTTGTTTGGTTTTTCAATTTTGAAAACTCTTATTGTGCAAAATGTTTCATTAAATTGTCTTATGTAACACTAAAGACCTTTAAAATAAAAGGTCTAAAATCATTTCCACTTGACTTTTATCAGTTTATGTCAGTACGTTGTGCATCAGTGCAACATCAGCATCATTTATGCAATTTTACTTCTAATGGACACAAGAGGGCACAACACAACTTGGTACTATGGTCTACCGCACGGTGCATGATATACACAAAAAGTGTACATGTACATGTACCTCTGGCATTGCTATTGTCAGTATCACGTGGTCTACCCTTGATCTTCAGGCAGAGTACATTTTGTGAATTTGCTTTGAAGAAATGCATCGACACTGTAGACAATCTGGATAAACAATTATTTATTATACATTTATGCCACAAATTCATTAAAAACACATCAAATACATATACATATAAATAAGTTATTCAAATGTCATGCAATGATAATGCCCAGAAATTATGAATCATTGAGGAGGGGATAGTAAAAAAATTAATGATTTACTAAGGACTATCCTTTTGAATGATGTATACCTTAACTCTTAACTTGCCAGAGAATTTGAACCTCTATGGACTTTATGTATATTACTTGGTGCAGATCTGCGACTTCGGCACATTAAGAGTTCAAATACACTTTATTGCTGCAAATTATCACAAGATGTATGTTAGGATACATAAAGCAGAATGCACTGGAATTCAGTGCAGCTGAAGTTTATTTCAAAGTAAATTACAAAAACATTGTTAAATATTCAATTTCCCACATTACTAAGTGCTAAAAAGATGTAAAAGTTCATGGGATAGGGAAGTAGTGATGAAGAAAGGGAAATGAGAGAATATTCAGTTGAATTAGTGAATTCATTATGGGCCCATGTCCACAATTTTTCAAAATTGAGATTTTGCATAATTACTGATCTTTAAGAGATAAGCTACTGGTATCTGATTATGTACAAAACAGTCTAAAGTTCACTATAATCTATGGAGTATTCATAGCATTTAAAGTACATTGAGTGTAAGAAGAGCCCAATTCCAGGACTAGAGCCTCTCTTGCAGTGAAATGGAGCAGACATAGTCATGGTAGTAAGAATGATGGCCAGCAGAGGAGCCCCCACAGAGGGGTTGGCTAGAGTGATTAAAGTTACTCTCATGTTTGTAATGGTATTAATTAGTTAAAGAATGATTTGAAAAATTTTAACCCTAACTGCACTGGGGGGGGAGGGCCTGGGAGGCCCCCCCCTTCGACGTTTCGCGCGATATATCTGCAACGCGAAAAGCTCTCACCGCGATGTTTCGTCACTTTTTTCCTTCGAATCTCCCGCATCTTTTAAGACCATTTTTGCGATGTCCGGGTACGTGGTTCCGGAGTTACACATAATTTTGTATGTGCATGTCGCACCAAAAATTGCTCCAAAACGTGATTTCACGTACAATTTCAATAAAAATTGTGTTTTCAGCCAAAAATCATAAATGTATGAATATTTTTGCTATTATTGATTCAAATTGATTAATTTTATGCTATTTATGATCGCAATAGTGTCACCAACAATTTTCCTTGAATAAACAATACAAAACAAAAGGTCGAAAAAAACAAAGAAATACATAAGAAATTGAAAAAACAATAAAAAACATAAGGTATAAGTTTAGATATCGTAAATTTTTGGTGGTACATTTTCTAAAAACAATTCAAAGAGTATCTAGACCAAAAATTAGCACATTTGGAGCTTTATTTAGTGGCTTAGAGCAAAAAGAATGATTTCCCTCATTAATCATGCATAAATTAGCATAATTAATGAAACAACTTTTTTTTGAAAAAAATAACAATACAATTTTGTCGAGTACGTGGCGGGCGACGTGCGTGCCAATTTTCGTTGCGATCGCGCGATCGACGGCCGAGATCATAAGGGGGGTCCTGCCAGGCCCTCCTCAGTGTTTTCATGGAGCCAAATAGCCCAGTACAGTAAGGGTTAATATTTGCAGAAAACTTACATCAGTTGGGGTGAATCATAAAAGAAGAAAATTTAAAACTTCTACCAACCTTGTATTATTTAGCTGGCAAGGCTGACAAGTTTGGTAGAAGCTTTCAATTTTCTTCTTCTATTTCAATATTTGTTTATTTGTAATTAACTTCCAATTTTAAGGTTATTACTTCAGCACTATTATTTCCCATTTTCTGTTTTAAACTTCCAATTTCCGATATTTTTTTCAGTTTCCGTATCGCAGAGGAATGGGGGCTTTAATTTACGTCATCATTTCTGTTTTTGATAAATACAGGTGCTTCATGAATTTCTTGGCCGACTTACTTCAAGAAGAACTCACTGACATCCTGGTAACGACCCAGATTGGGAACCTTGTTCTGCATCAACTTCTTGGTGCTGCGACTCATACCAACGGGAACTACCTTGACTGAACTGAAGAAAAAAACACAGCAAAATAACACCTTTACTTCATTAAAGCTCAGCGATATGATTAGGAAGAATAAACAAGTTGGTTCTCGAACCACAAGTCTCGCCTGTTTTAACGGTCAGAAAATGAGGCATGCACCTTTAATTGGCAGTTTTCAGCAAAATGCTGGGGGGGGGGGGGCAAGCCATAAAACTATGACAATATAAATTTGTTCAGTAGAACTACCTTTGACCTCAAAATTGTTTTGCGTTCTGGGCAGTGGTTCTTCTGGCCAAGTTTGGTGGTCCTAGGACATCCCGATGGAAAGTGACCCATAGATGACCCCTGCATGACCTTTGACCTGGGCATTGTTCTGCATTCAGGTCAGTGGTTCTTCGGACAAAGTTAGGTGGTCCTAGCACATTCCTATGACAATTGACCTTTAGATGACCCCAGATGACCCTCTGCATGACCTTTGACCCCAATTACCCTTAGTCCCACCCACTGATCATTGTTACCAAGTTTGGTTTGAATTGAAGCAACACTTTTCAGTTGACAGTCATTTAACGAAACTTTAACCAAAATGAGCGGACATACTACATACATACAGAAAAGTGATTTCATAGTCTCTTCCTGAACACGTCCAGGCGAGATAAAAATGCTTTTTGAACCAAATTTGTTGAAAGAAATACCGAAGATAAACCAACTGGAGTGGATCTCCTGGCTGGGTACAACAGTTGGTTAAAATGACTACTTACTAGTGCCTAAACTCGATGAGTTTGCTTTTGAGATCATAGTTGAGTAAAACACACCGCCTAATGTCATTCAGATGGATCTGTGAAAAGGAAAAAAAAACCATAAATCACATATATTTAAAGGGGAATGAAACTCATCTATCTGCAATTAGTTACTGCTAAACATGAAAGAAAGAATTTAGCGTATCAATTACTAAATAGATTTAAGGTAACAATACATAATTACTTTTGTATTATGAAATACAGAAAACAATACAGTATGAAACTATACGTTACTGTGTAATGTATTTTACGATATCTGTAACTTTCACTTTCTCAATCATTGCCAACAGAGCATTACTTGAACTCAGTGACATGACAGTTTGAAGCACTTTTTCAATTACTATTCAAATGATCATGCCACAAATTAAGTTTATTGTAACTGGATTATAATAGATGCATCCCCATTATTTGAATTGGTTCAATCCTATTACTACATTCACAAATATTGCCATGATGGCACACTCCACTTGCCTATAGGGGGTCAAAGTTACCTTATTGACATTGATTGAGGGAAATATATTCTGGAACATTATAGTCGAGAATTTCATGCATTTGTTCAATTATTTTTCAATTGCTCATCCCATAAACTATTTATTACAACTGGATCACAATGGATGCCTCCCCATTATTTGAATTGGTTCAATCCTACTACATTCACATATATTGCTATGATGGCACACTCCATTTGCCTACAGGGAATCTAGGTTACCTTATTGACATTGATTGAGGGAAACATATTCTGGAACATTGTCGTCATGAGCTTGAAGTGGAGTTCATCCCCGTTGAAGTTATTGAGGACCAGAAGTGGGTGGTGCTGAAACTGGGAGGCATACATGCTGGGCTTCTTGAGAGACGAGATGACGTCTTTGGACAGAGAATACTAAAACAAATAAAATAAAGAGGAGAAAAATCATGTCATTACATATTTGACATTATATTAACACAGGGATGCGAGTTGGAAATTATGAAAAGGCATGAAAATCACCTGCTCTAAGCTTTTTTGTACAGTGGACTTTCATTATAAAAGAAACAACACTGATGTAACAAATCTTGTTATACTGTAACAAACAATTTTTCCTGTTCTAAAGCTGACATATTCTCTGTATGTTATTGTTTTTGCAACCCTCATATAACAAAATTTGGACATAACTAAAATAAATTTTCCTGGTCACAAGGAAGAGAGCACTGTACATAAAAACACACTAAAATATGGTCTGCAAATAAACTGTCAGAACCTGAATTTAGGCATTTGATTGGAAACTGTTATACCTGTCAAGTTTGAGTTAACATACATGTAGACAGCCACTCTTGCAAGGATATACAGCACAATTAGTCCCATGTGTTTGCTTTTTATTCTATGCATGTGCTGTAAGTACATGTTATCATTGCCATCATCATTTATTCAGTCAGCTATTTCCCTCTTTTTCCATCTGAAGAAAAAGAATAAATACTGATAAAATTGAAAGACATTAACATTGCAAACACTTGATTTTAAACCTTGCAAAAACCTGTTATTGATAAATCAATACATACAATTCAATTATTTTTGTTGGTTGTTTGACGAGTCTGCAGTGTGTGAAAATGGTAGTCACAAAATTCCAACTCTTCACTGAGGAAAAAAATTACAAGAACTTTACTCTTAACATGTCCCAGGGTAATTTTGTGCCATGAATTATCACCTTTAATTAAGTGCCAATAATATAAACAGTATGATGGTAATAGATTTTGTTATTTCATTTTTATATAGCAGAGGGACAACCCTCAGTAAATCACTCAGAAACTGGTAAGTTTACATTGGATATTTTCTTAGAAATTTGACATTTTTGGTGTATATGTGAATATCTGTTGTTTTCAAAATATATTACTTCACAAAATTCATTCTAACTTCATAAGTCCTAACAATATCATAACAACACACTGTTAGAAACAATATACATAACTCTTAACATGATAGAGAAATTACAGCTCTATGGATATTGTGTGTTTTGTGTGGTGCATATTTGCGACTTTGGCACATTAAGATTTAATCTACAATATACTTTTCTCCAACATGCATGCTGTAATGATATAACGAAAAAGCATAACGAAAAGTTATGGCTCTTTGAAGTTGACACTACACTCCAAAAGTTGCTCTATGCCGCATTGTTCAAAAAGGCTTGACACATTAAAAGTTACTCATGGATTTATGCATGTTTTATAAAATAACAAAGCCGAGTCCTAGTCCTAGTTCTTGCATCCACAATTGAAGAAATTGTCCAAAATCCACTCATCTGCATTTTCTTGGTTTCAAACATTTCAAAATGAACTTGTATTGATGACTTGGAAAGAGATCTGTATGTACCTCCCCCCTCCCTCCTCCAATGAAATTACTGAAATTAAAATGCTACCTATTTTTTTTTCCAACTCAAACTCTTGACACTACAGGCAACCGCACACTACATGATCACCTAGGATCCGACTTTGGCAATAAACCACAGTAGCATTAATATGGGCATTTTAACCAATTGAACTGATTTGATTCAGGTTCTGAAAGATAATATGAATACTTAAATTGAGATTTTGGTGCACTGCCAGTCTTGAACCCGGAGTAAGGGCCAAATTATATTCAAATCTTAGAAAATTGTAGGACTTCTTTGACGTCACTACGATTCGGAGCCTATTTGGCTTTTCTTCTAACTAGAGTGCTCGAAACAGGCCATATTTTTTATTTAACCATCTGTATGACTATTCAGAACTCAATAAACAAATTGTGATGTCTTGATATGATTATATCAATCGCTATTCCATTCTCTTCCAAAATCGGATTGTAGACCAATCGGGTAGTGTGCAGTCGGCTTAAACCTAACCCTAACCACTTTTGGGTGGATATCAACTGATCAAACCTAGCACTTAGAACCTATCTCTTAAATGCCATTCATAAGACAGAGCGCTGCTGGGTTTGGTTGTCGCAATGTATAAATCCAAGATACCACACTATCATGATTTCACCATATGTGGCGCTATTTCAAATTCGGCCGAGTTTAGTGTTTTATTTTTTTGACAGAAAGAACTGTAATGTGATGCAAATTGAGCCCATCAAATTCACCAAATTTCATACAATTCTGCATTGAAAACAATCAATGGGTTTCACAAAGGAAAGGTATGCATTTGATATAAATTTTAATTTGTTTCATAGATTATATTGATTATTTGGTGTGTAAGGGGAGGAGGGAGGAGAGGGGGTACATGGAGAACTCTAACCTGTAAGTTTTGCTCACACACTTGGGACTGTACTTCATTTGTATCATGATAACTAATAAGAAATCCTACCTTGTTTACTTTGAATGTCAACGTTGGTCCTCTAGGCAGCCGCATCACTCTCTGAAGGAAAACAAAATAAAATCAATGTCTACAGTTTGTTTTTTTCTTAACATAGAGCCAAAATAAATTAATTTACTCTTTACTCTCTGACGGCAAACATTTAAAACAATGTCTACAGTTTCAGAGGAACAGTTTTATCCACGAGCAAGATCAAAATTGATTTACTGTGCCAAATAAACTACTGTATCTAGTTTACTAACATATTCAAATCATTGGTGTTCCTTCTCTTATGACCAAACACTAATTATTTTATTTTTGCATTAACCCGTTGGTTAAGAGAACTGCGGATCTGCCATGTATTATTGGGAATTACAGATTCTCAGAGGCAACAGGTTAATATAAATACATTATGATATTTGGAATCCAGCTTGTATTCATCAGTTTTTGCCAGGTTGAGCAAGCTGGAGCACAAGGAGTTGTCTTAGGCAACCTTCATCAAAAGGAAGTGCATAAACTTTGAATATGTTGATAAACCAGTTTATTCATCTACAAAGTGCAGTGATAGAAATCACTTAAAGGGAAATAGCAGGATTGTAAGAGGTCCTCACTTCGAGATAATCTATTCTAGAAACACACACACTGTTCAAGGCTTCTGCTCTCTAAATTTCATAGTCATATGTTTAGTGCTTTTTTAAATAATCACCTTCAGTACTCACTGTGACAGGCAAATTTGTTGTGTAGCTTTGTATGGGACCAATTTCTATCAGGGCACTAGTCTTACTTCAATACTGATAAGTGATAAATACATGCTTGTTTCTCCACAAGTAACCCAATGAGAGACAAATCCCTCCAACCAGGAAATACAGTCCAGCTGGTGTATACGTTGGTAAACGTTTCAGTCAACAGTACTTGGTTCTTCAGGAATTTTTACTTCTCCCAGTCATGTCAGTGCACATTAAGAACTAGGTGATAAAAATAATTCTCTGTTGTGTGGAGGTTCAAGTTTGAGTCGCCATCCCGGTCACCATATCTTACCATGTGTATCGCGGACTCTGTTTTTGTGAATGAAATAAAGTGAGACACTCCAAGTGGTCCGGCAACACTCACAAAATCCTTCAAGGTGTTCTTCTTGCGACTCTGGAAAACAACATGCAAAAGATAATACATAAATTATACACTGTGCAAAATTAAGGATTAACTTTACATTGTTGTATATGATTCATAGTAATGCCCTACCTTCCAATTAATACATAGTGCTTTCTATTTTAAAAATTATTTCCCTTCTTTCTTTCATTGTTTTTTTTGTTTGTTTCACCTGAAAATATCTACAATTACTTACAGCCTTTGTGTGTAAACATTTGCAAATAGTTTGATTAATTTGCAATACAATTCAAACTTAATGATAATTCAGTGCTACCATGTTCTTACTGGTCCATCCTCTTACAACCCCTTTACCCTACTCCAACTGGAAAATGCGGGGATTATAAAGAAATAAGAAGAAGAAGAGAAGAAGAAGAAGAAGAAGAGAAGAAGAAAAGATAGAAGAAAAGAAGAGATGAAGATGAATGATCCATCAATATTAAGGAAGGTCTCACAATCTGGTTTTCTGACTGCAGGAAGTAAATATAAATGCAAACTATCATTAGAATGACTACACACCTTTTACAAATAGCAAAATACCTTCTTTATGCCTTTAAAGCTAATATTGTGATGTTCTGTCAATTTTTACTCCATAACCATCGTAAAAATTGATCAGATCAGATAACAAGGCAGAAACATTATTATTGATTTTCAGCGTAAAAACATTTTGTGCAAAAACATTATCACTTTCCATATTTGTAACATAATAAAATTCTGCAAGGACAATTTCCCTCTAAAATTGATTAGATATTTCATTGGTTTGTACAATTATGTTGTATAAAATTCTACAGGACTTCAATTTTACAAATCTGCTACACATCTCAGGCCTCTACAAATTTTTTTTTTCACTTGCCTGTCGGGCAAGTGAAATTTTTTTTGAGCTTGCCTCTAAGGAAAAGCACTTGCCCGAACGTTCTTTTTATTTTCTTTGTTTTTTAATTTTTTTGTAGGTAAAAAATATCTAATAAAAGTCAATTGAAACGACGACTGAAGACAATGTTAATGAACACAACGAACATTTATCTTACAAGTGTTTTTATGAACAGTTCAACAAAAAAGACAATGTGATGGATTTGTACACTTTAAAAAGTAAAACTGCTCAGCCCACCGCTATGATCTTTACCCGGCCTGCTCAAGGAAAAAAGTAAAAAAACTGATAGAGTGACAGTATAATTCATCAAATTTCAATTTCACGAATACTATGAAAATATAATCACTAGGGACTGTAAGCTCAATTATCGATTTTCAAATATAATGCTACCTCCAAATGCAGTGATAATCTATAAATGAAGAAATGGGCCTGAACTGACATGGTCGACAATGACAAGCTTGCCACAGGTCAAAAAAAAAAGATACATCAAAATTGATACAAATTATAACCTACAGTATTAATAAAATTATCTTTTATCAAGGTAGGCCTGATCTATTATTCCCAAAATATTTATTTAATAATTTCCAGTATATACCGCAATATCGTTGAAAATATTTAAAACCGGTACATTTGTTATCCGGCAGACTCCAGCA
Organism: Eucidaris tribuloides; assembly: GCA_001188425.1. Taxonomy (NCBI): domain Eukaryota; kingdom Metazoa; phylum Echinodermata; class Echinoidea; order Cidaroida; family Cidaridae; genus Eucidaris; species Eucidaris tribuloides. The sequence continues at coordinate 30,563 of JZLH01S0015383.1, forward strand.
AATGCGGGAGTTGACTCGATGCCATGTAGGACTAGCAGCCTTACATGCGATTACAGTGTGTGTGACTGATTATCAAGTCATTATTGACTGAACCCATATGAAGTTGAACAGATTAGGCTATAGTTAAGTATTTTTTAAATGAACATACCTCTATCATTGGTAAACAATCATCAACAACAATGAATATGAATATGAATATGAATATGACTCCAAACCAAATTTCTCTCCACATGTTGACCTTCTACCGCGATTAATAAAACATGACATTGAAAACAGGGAAAAACATTCATATTTTCTTTGGGCTTCCACAACTCAATTTTTTGTGAAAATTTCGGGGGCACTTTTTGAATCATTTCGGGGGCTCCATTTTTGGTGGCTACTTTTCCATTCTTATAATTACATTTTTTATGAAAGACTATTACGATTGGACCACTCCAGATATAAATTATTTGACATATCTGTAAACACAGCAGGGGGAAAAATTATTTTTTGTTTAAGGATGCCATCTTTTCCCACTTCAGTATAAAATTTTGCAGGGGGGGGGGGTCTACCTGTTGGCGTTTTTAAAATTGTGGGGGGGGGGGTACTTTTACACAGTAATTACGTGATTGAACACAATGATATATTTCATTTTAGTGATTGCCTATCATTAAATAGCTAGTTTTTTATTCAGAGATTCAAATTGCACACTTATTTCATTCAAATTCCAATTAAAAAAAAACAAATACAACAAAAAAATCTATAAACAAAATTACAATATTTCATCAGAAAAATTTGGAATTGAGGAAGACTGCATAAAAATAGAATTCTGTCATAGGCAGTATTCCTTGGCTAGTCTAATAAACTCAGGCAGGGCGGGAACAAAACCAAAGAAAAGGAACACAATTAACACACATATAAGATGGAACAAAACAAAATTAAGAAAGAGAAACAAATAAGAAAAGAAAAGAAAAAAAGGAATAAAGCAGGAGTGAAGGAGAGAAGAAGAAGAAAGAATAGGACAAAGGATGGGGAGTAGAAAGAGGAGTACAATGGGAGAGAAAAAAGAATCAACTTAGAAGTGAAAAGAACAAAAATGAAGCTAAAATAGCAGTGGCTATCAAAATATGATGTCTAGCATGTAATTAATAATGCATAAGTTTTAGTTGTAGGCTTCTGTAGCATCATTAAAAAAAATGTAAAAGACGAATAAACAGCATACACATTTTCTGAGAAATGTTTTACTACGCAGTGATTTGAACCCGGCCCCTCCGAAGCTAATTGATGGCAGACAACGGATGTCTGGCAGAGTGCCAGAGACGTGAGCAACAGATATCTCCGGATTATCGTCGCCTATTCGTTTATCTAAGTAACATGCCTTGTGCGGCGGGAACATGCACAATGCATCAAGTTGTAGCTACTGGTAACGTCTTGATTATCCATGAATAAAATCATTTGGTCCAGTCAGACTAGTTCTTGTAGCTTTCCCATTTGATCTGGGTGGTTTTCAGGTGGCCAGCGTGTTTGTTTTTTGCCTTTTGTGAAAGTCGCGGCAGCTGATAGTCAGTAGATCGGGCGGCCTATAATCCGGGGGCCGGCTTTCTGATATTGTCGCCCCCAAACATGATTCTTTTCAGTAATTTCCAGGGCGCTTTTCTTCTTCGCGGGCATGAAGCTGTGGTGCGTCGTTCGATATTTTCCGATCTTCTTGACATCTAACGCCCTCAAGGTAAATGACAGGAAAGTAATGTATATTGATGCGATCCGGTGCGCACGAGCGAGTCGGCCCGAATTAGCGCTCCCATTTTCGTAACTTCTGTTTACGTGCGTTTTCTATACAAACTCAGAGTAATTTTCTTCTGTTTGTTGCGTTTTCGCCCGTTTTTTTATTATGGGATACATTATTGAATTTGTCTCAAAGTTCCATGAAGCTATGACTCTGTGTTTTGAATAATTTTTCATTTTAAAAATCAACGCGCTTCCCGATCGGGCAATTGAATTGAACTTTTGCTTGCGCCGCCCATAGTTTTCCACTTGCCCCGGCAGCGGGCCAAGCGGGTTTGTCGCGCCTTGCATCCCTGCATCTGGAAAATTGTACAGCAGTTGTCACACGATAACTTTTCATAGTAGATTGGTTTACTAATTAAAACCTATATAAACTCCTCAAAAAAAGTTTGGAAATCTGAGTTTGATCAGTTATATCTCCCTTGTCATAGAAATAATCAATGCAAGCTTGGTATCAGCGGAAAGATTATTTAATTTTCTGTAAAATAATACCCTACTTCTTGTGATTATGCCATCAAGGAAAGGCCAGTTTCTTAAAATGTGGTGTAAAGTGTAAATTGAAAAGCTGCAAAATGACCAAAGTTCGGTTCGTCACCCAAGCTTTGTTGTTGTTGATAAGTGAGTTTTCCAATGTGTCTTTGGTTGTTATACGCTCTAATTTGAACATTGACGTAGATTAAAACAAATGCCTGTAAAGTAAGCAAACAACAACACAAAAGGGTGAAAAACAAAGAAACAAACAAACAAACAAACAAACATGTATGGGCATTAAAAACTGGACATAATACATTTAATCTCACGGACCTTTTACCACTGACATTAACACCACAAAGTGATAAAAAGTGTCAGGAGCTTGATTTGCATGACTTTTCTCAGAAAGAGGCTATCACAAGAATGGACTGGCCTGCATGCAGCCCAGACCTCAACCCCATTGAACATTTGTGGGATCAACTTGTCCAGGCTGTACGGAAGCGAGTCACAAATGCAGCGACATTGGCAGGTCTGAGTGGAATGCCATCATCACACAGCAACGAATCTCAAAGCTCATCCGCAGCATGGGGAAGCGGTGCCAGGCGGGTGGTGCAGGCACGTGGGTCTTCCAACCGATACTGAACTCTGATCATGTTATTAAAATCAATGAACATTGATGAAATCAAAGATCCATGGGAAGATAAACATTAAAAAAAATCCATGCATATCAAACCCCTGACACTTGTTTTTATCACTTTGTTGCATTAATGTGGTGAGATTAAATGCCTGTGAGATTAAATACCTTATATCCGGTTTTTAACATGCATGTTTGTTTCACTTGTTGTTGTTGTTGTTGTTGTTGTTGTTGTTTGCTTACTTGTGCAGGCGTTTCTTTCAATCCATGTCAATGTTCACATAATTGTGCATAACAGCCAAAGAGACATTGAAAAACTAACTTATCAACAACAGCAAAAATTGCGTGTTTTACTGAACTTTGGTCATTTTGCAGCTTTTCAATTTACACTTTACACCACATTTTAAGATACCGCCCTTTTCCTGATTGCATAATCATAACAAGTAGGGTATCATTTTAAAGAAAATTACATGATCTTTCTGATGATACCAAGCTTGCATTGATTATTACTATGAAACATGAGATATAATCGATCAAACTCAGATTTCCAAACTTTTTTTGAGGAGTTTAGATTAATTCCATGGAGGCTGATGGCAACTTGGACTTCATATTTGGTTATAAATGTTTTCAATCCTTGGAATCTGACTTGCATACATTGGTTGTTACGGGTCTGAAGGGGATTTATTGGATTGTTATGAACCCTAACAATCATAGTAGAAGACGTACTTGTATGAAATTTCATGGAATAACAGTTGTTTCTAGAAAATACTTTTCGAAGATTGTTTGACAGAATGAAAAATAAAACAATATGAATTTCCATCAAGGTTAAGAAGTTTTGGAGCCAACCAAATTACATGACAATGACGTATATGTTATTTGTAATGCTTGTTATGTGTTTATATTCATCGAATGTTTTTTATCACAGCACGGTCCTGCTGAAGAGCAGCCTATGGCTGAAGCAGGTGGCGTGATTATGAAAAAATAAACAAAAAACATCACAAGTTAATATGAATGTGGTTCAAGACAGCAGAAACCATATTCTTATGTTTCTCACCCTCAGACTTGATGCTGTGTATGGCTCCATCACATGTCTCATGTCCAGCATCAACTGTACCACATTCTTGCCGACCGTTCCTCGATTGAAGACGAAAGTGTGAGGAGCTTGGCCGTAGGCATTTTCCACCGACACCAAGTTTTTCCTGGCTGCCTTCTTCGCTTTGCTCTGTCAGATAAATTACACAGATTCAAAAAGAGTCAATACTTAATTATCTTTTCGTATTTGTTACTCTTTTTCAGTAATCATAATGTTATCTCTGAGGAAAATTGAACACACTTATGAAGAAATATGAATGTATGTGTGCATAATAAGATTTTAACAGCATAAATTCTGGGCTAAGCCCTGAAAATTTTGTATTTCATAGTGATTATTAAGTGCCATTAAAGATTGAAATTGTAGCATCCATTTTGACTTTTGAATATTTTCCTTCATAAAATAATGTGGCAGCTCTATTGAATT
>JZLH01S0015386.1:3491-20485 GCA_001188425.1 Eucidaris tribuloides
CATACGTACACACTATAGGTCTTTTGCTAGTGAGATAGCTCAGCATGTTTTTGTTTAAATTTATTACTCCAGCAATAGAACAAAAAACTTTAAAATTTTCTTTCTGTCACGGACGGACAAATTTACATAAACTTGAATAGAAAAATGCGGTTTGACCATTATTGTACAAATATTTCACAATCTTTTTCTGCATTTTAGCAAACTGGTGTTTTATCTATAATTATTTGCAAACAAAACACAAGACAATCTAATGATTGTCAAAATAGGACCAAATCAATATTTCTCAAAAGTGTCCGTCCGTGACAGCAGTGTTCAACACCCCTATTCGAAAGTGAGTCATTCCAATCGCTTTCCGGACCTTACCAAATAAAACAAATATGGATTTTAGTAACTTTAGATATCAATGAAAGATCCGGCAGTGATTACATGATAAGAATATCAAAATGAATTTTTTACCCCAATGCTCACTTTAACCGATCAGGCTCTGAATTCAAATTCTGTTTGAATGCATCTATCAAAGCACTGATATCAACATCATCAACATATCAGTTTCCACCACTTTCTCCACCATCAGTTTTACCATCATCATCCCCATCACTATCACCACCACTATCATCTTCATTATAATCATCATCAATATTATCACTACCACTGTCATCATCATCTCACCTGAATCATTGTCATTGTCATCACAATCGTCTTCATCATCAACACTACCATCATTCCCATCTCTATCACCATTATCTTCACCCCAAGCATCATCATCACTATCTTTATCATCATCACTACCATCATCATCATCATCATCATCATCATCATCATCATCATCATCATCATCTCATCATCATCGCTGCCGTTGTCGTCATTTCAATCATCACCACCATTATCATCACTACCACTACCACTACCGCACCCATTATCATCCTCATCAGCATAATCACCATCATCATCTTCATCATCCTCAACATCATCACTGTCATCATCACCAAAGCTATTGTCATGATAACTATTAATATTAGTTTCATTTATTCTTCACCATTCTTCTGATCTCTCATTTATTCCTCCAACCCCCTTACCTGAGAGTGGGTTGGTGGTGGTACAATCGCCTGTGGGTGTGTCCGGCTCACTGATATCACAGGCAAAGTTGGTAAGCCAAATGAAATGGTAGTCACAGTCGCCGTCCACATGGTCCAAGGTGGGCTCACTACCCTGTTAATGGAGAATAAGGGAGTGATTTGTGTAATGCTCAACCACTTCTGTGATTCTGTGAATTTTCTGTGATTGTCATTTTGATTTACACATGATTATTGTTATGGTAATGTTACCAATTTATTGAAACCAATAAAACTTGTAAAAGAGAAAAAACTAGAGCAATTCGGCTGTGCACTGCCGGTGGGTATGCCTCCGCACCCTCCATCCAATTCTAATATTGAAATACATCACTCATGTATGTATCACTCAAGTTACTGAAATGAGATACAAGGTTCTGTGACCTTTAACCTTTCAACTCCAAAATCTAATCAGTTCAACTCCAAAATCTAATCAGTTCATCATAACCTCATAAAACATACTTGACCCAAGTTACATCAATATCCGATAAGCCGTTCTCAAGTTATCATGGTAAAGACACCAAGTATGGGTCCTTGTGACCTTGATCTTTGACCTTTCAACGCCAATATCTGATCAGTTCATTGTTGCCTTATAATACATACTTCACCCAAATTAAATCAAAACCCACAAGCCATTCTTACGTTTTTGTGGGAACGAGCCCAAATCAGACATGTTTTAGGCCCTGTGACCGTGATCTTTGAACCCCAAAATCTGATCAGTTCATTGTTGCCTTATAATACATACTTCACCCAAGTTACATCAAAATTCCATCAGCCATTCTTAAGTTATAGTGGTAACGAGCCCAAATCAGACATGTTTTAGGCCCTGTGACTTTGACCTTTGACCGTTTAACCCCCAAATCTGATCAGTTCATTGTTGCCTTATAATGCATACTTCACCCAAGTTACATCAAAATCCCACAAGCTGATTCTTAAAGTGTACCAATACCCCGAGTATAATGTTTGTTATATATGTAGAATACACTTAAGACATGCCTCCTGCAAAATATTAGAATTTTATTTCACTCCAATTTTTATTTATTAGAGTTTAAATGTAAATTTTAAAGAGTTTATAAAAGTAAACACAACTTGAAACAGACTAGTCGATCACCCAATTCAATCAATCAATCGATCGTGCTATCAATATTCTTATCCTTGTTCGTCTAAAACGATAGTGTGTGTGATGCATACGATCAATCACCACAACAGTGCAGGGCGATTCTGTACTTAAAAAAATTGGCCATCATGTTTCACAACATTTTTCAATCTGATGTCCAAACAAATGAGAAAAGACAATTTGTTTTAGGGTCATGTTATAGTATTGGCAGAAGAATAATTGTACATTTGGAATAATTTACCATTTCTCTAGAACGGTATCTGTGCATCCTGTACAACACACAACATTTTCATCTGTAATTCACCCATAAACAACAAATTTTTGTTGGTTGTCATTTTCTCACAAGGCTACCCACTACTAATTTACAATTACCACAAAAATAAATTTTTATTACTCAAGCATTCAGCCAAGAGGCTATAAATTGTTGTATAAATGTCTCGTAAGACAAGCACAGAATTGCCCTACAGTGCATGCAGTAAGTACTGCAGTGCAGCCCCGGTGCGGTCCGCACGGCGGGGCAGCCACTTCTCCGCCGCTTGAATGAAAGCCAGTCAGCCACACAGGATGAAGATATCTCAGGGAAAACACTTCCTTTTTTATCATGACAAGTGCAACAACTAACCAGACGGTACCGACATGACAACGAGATTGATAATCCTGAGCAGCATTTTAAGGAATCCCCGTAATATCTTCACAAACTTTGTTCGTATTGGTGGAATTGCATGGAACGTTGCGGGCCGATCAACACGGAAATCGTAAAAACGTACGTGTATAGCTAGAACACGTACACATAAAAACCAGCACTTACGGAGCAGAACTTGAACGCGCAGAGCACAAGTGCCAAAATATTATGGAGCTCATGATACGATTTCTCGAAATATGTATTATTTCAGGAGCTATCACAAGTGAATTGTGGTTGTGCTTTGTGTATTTTACATTTGTAACAAACATTATACTCAGGGTATTGGTACACTTTAAGTTATCATGGAAACAAGCCCAAATCAGACATGTTTTAGACCCTGTGACCTTGGATCTTTGACTTTTCAACCCCAAAACCTAATCAGTTCATTGTTGTCTCATGGTACATACTTGGTCCTTGTTACATCACAATACGATCAGCTGGTCTGAAGTTATCGCGGTATCAAGAACTGGTAACGCACAGACGCATGGATGGACGGACGGACGGACAACCTGAAAACATAATGCCTCCGGCAACTTCATTGCGGAGGCATAAAAATTCTAAAGGCAACAGTGCTATAACATACACGACGTTAGCCAGTGCATAACTGTATGTGATTCACACAAATCCGACTTTTTACTAACCACGGAGTTCTTGTCACACTGAATGTTGATCACTGTGCTCCGTTTCCGTCCAGCGTTGCCGGGGCAGGCGCCGCCCGACTCGTATCGAATCACAAGATGGCCGTTCTCCCATGTCGGTCCCTGACCTACCTCACCGAGGCTGGTGTACCTGTCGTCATGGAAACCATACAAACTCTTTAAGCCTTGTTTAGATTATGGAAGCCATATTTTATAAACATTGTCAATTGATATTAACCTAAATAATAGTGTTTGAGCATCCAAGACTAGAGTTTTATTATTAAAGCACAAGTTCAGTTTTGGTCAATATCAGACAAATTTTATTGTCACTCTTTCTCGAAGTATGCTATTGTCACCCCAGACATCAGAAAACAACATCAAACCTATTTTGAAACTTGTTTATACTGACAGATTATAGGAGAATATTTAGCGGATTGTAAATTACCTATGGAATATGTTGAGGTCCCTCCTCAACCCCCCCCCCCCCGAACATTTTAGATTTTGAGTAATTTTTTTAAAAAATGGGAGAGATTCAGATCAAGAAATTTCAGGACACTGATAGATCATATACATGTAGGTGTATGTAAAAAACCTAATTGCAAAGAATTTCATTTTTTTATCATGTACCAAAACTATACCTTGGCTTTAAACAAATAAATACCTACAACCCTCTCTCACCTGAGATGGCCATTTGCATCAGGTTTCTGGAGGCAGGCAGCTGCATTGTGGGGGCAGAATTCACCTGTGAAGTAAAACAAACCAACGGAAATGCATCACTTGTACATTCCATGGCATGGGCAAATTTGCAAGTCGTATATAAAGTTATCATTAAAATGAAGGCATCACACATTGGTTGCTTCACACAAGTTTTGACCAAACCTCACTGCTGCCACCATTTGTGTTATAATTGGCAGGATACCTCACCCCTTCACTCGGTGGCGTATGCAAGGAATATGGCGGCCAGAGCAAACAATGACATTGTGTGAGGAGCAGATTGACCAAGCTTTAGAAATTTTTTTCGTAATTTTAACCCTATAAAACCATTTTTTCCTCATGCATTTTACCCTGTGGATTGGGAGGGAAGGGGTGCATAATCCTTAAGAATCATAATTTTTCCCTCTTTTCTCCTCTTTCTCTTTCTCTCTTTCGCATTTTTACACCCTCTTTTAAGTGGTGCCCTGGGCACATGCCCCTTCTACCCCTCTGTCATAGAGAGTCTTGCAGGTAAATTTAACATTTGTGATGTACGATGGATGGACGCCATTTGGAACCCTTAGTCTTGCATTCACCTCCAGAGGGCAAGACAATTAATCTTTTATCAATAATTATTGGTATGGACATGTGTTGAGGAGGGATGTTGATCATGTATTGAGAAGGGCCCTTGAGTTTGAGGTGGATGGTCGGAGTGGAAGGGGGCAACCGAAGAAGACATGGAAGAAGCAAGTGGTGGAGGAGAGTAGGAGGATTAGATAGTGGGAGGAGGGTGTACCAAATAGAGTAAAGTGGAGGAAGGGGGTAAGGGCAAGTTCTATGAGTGTGAGGTAAATCGGGCCACCCCCATAATTGGGGACTAAACCGGATTTAAAACCTGGATTACTACTATTACTGCTACTATTCTTTCGTTTTTCACCCAAGTTTGTGCCATACCTTGTGCCCCTCTCCTGTGCCAAAGAGACCGGCACACGTTGATGTAGTAGACATCCTGCGACACGGTTTCAGATGGTTGGACCCGGTAGTTGTCGGTCAGTTTGGACAGCGGGGCCAGATCATACTGACCATGCTCATCACGATAACTGCACTCCACCACCTTGAAAGGGGGGCAGGCCAGGGGCGTGGCCCACTCAAACAGGTAGGTGCAGTCGGAGGTCTCTCGGATGTAGTGGGGCTCACCTTTCCCTGCAAATTTCAAGTTCATGGTTAAAGGAAAAATTTCCCCAGAAATTAAAGTGTATTCGGTGAATCCCAAACATTTCTATCTATCCAACAATAAAAGTTCTAGCAAAATTGAACAAGCCGTTCAAGAGATATTATTTTTCAACAATATAAAGAAACATATATGTCGCCCTCTGTAGCTGGTTCAAGCCTGTGATGTCATTACAGAACAACTCTCTGTTGTTATTGTATATGAATTTTCACAAATTTAGAATTTTTTCATGAAAGATGAACATTCATTGTCCTCGTTTCTCGGACATGTGAGGGCTTAGATGAATCTACATTTATTTTGCAAGAAACTAGTTCAACTGTTTTGTTACTAGCTCCCCACGATTGAAATTTCTGAAAATTCATTTACAATAACAATGGAGAGTTGTTCTGGTATGACATCACAGGCTTGAGCAGAATAGCCAGCTACAGATGGCGACATATATATTTCTAAATATTGTTTTAAAAAATCATATCTCTTGAATGACTTGTCCAATTTTGCTTGAACTTTTATTGTTGTATAGCTAGAAATGTTTGGGACTCACCGAATACACATTAATTTATGAGAAAACTTCTCCTTTAATGACATGATTAGGAGCATTGTTATATCCCAGACCACAGGTTCCGAGACCAAGGCCGTCCCAAAATGGAATCTTTTTATAAGGTTTGTACAAGTGACTCAGACCGAGACCAAGGCCACGAGAAATTGGCCCCAAGGCCAGTCTCTGATACAAAACTAATAGGAGCAACTGAAGTGCCACATGTACCACATTATTTCAAACATTCTAACATACATGTATAAAAAACTTATACACTACGTGTATATCCAAGATTTCAAGGATTTTTCTTTAACTCTTTACGCGCTGAATTAATAAGCCAGTTCGGAGTTAGTCCATGGAACGATTGACCTCATAATACCATGTATTTTTGAGGACTGGATAGTTCTTCTATAGCAAGGCATTTGAGAGCAACCATTCCTGAAGTCATGGCAGCAATAAGTGCTTTTGTTACATTCCGTTGCAGAGAACACTTCCACCTGTCGCATTCCTGAATATGCACCTTGTGATTGCATACTTTATCACATAGCTTCCACATTGAGCTATCAAGTTTTTCAGATGTCTGCTTACACAAGCATCATACGAATGACCTTTCTTCTGCAAATGTGCTGCACATGAACAAATTGAAACCTCAAACTGGCTTATTCTGAGGGAATAATAATGATGATTGTTATTTTGATATTTTCTTTAAATCTTGCTTTCCGTACTGCACCATTGATACTGGTAATAATTCTATAGATGTTTAAGCATTATGGTCGTTTGTTAGCTTTTGTAGTACAAATGTACCAGAGAAAACTAATTATTACGATTGTTGAATTTAATTGAACGAATGTGCAAAATGGCAACATTCGCATGCAAAGGGTTAATTCGCTTAATTGTGGAGAAATGAGTATTCATATATCGGTACAAATTAATGTATGACCCTGAACCCATCCAAATATACACGACAGATTTGACACTTGCATCAATCTCTGATAGTAATTTAAAATGCCAGATGTACCAAATTATTTGACAGACACATGTATACACTAAGTGGGGTGCATATCCAAAATCTAAAGAATTTTTCTCAGGTTAACTTACTTGTGGAGGAACAAGTATTCATATACAAGTACAGAATTAAAGTATGACCTCTATAGAAATGAAACCTATACAAATCTACACAACAATGATAACTGCTCATTATTGAATTATACAACATCGTTATTCACCTGTCATCAAATATAAATTCATACAAGTTTACTTTTAATTTGTTCTACGATTACCTTCCACATTTTCATCGCAGTAGAAGTTGATAGCTGTTGACCTCTCGTAGATTTTATGACAAGTAGAGCCCTGTGTGTAGTTCAGCTTCAATACTCCATTTGCATATATAAGATTTTTATTGGAGACGCCTGTTACAAGATTAAGCATTCCAGGGAAAAACAATTAAAGATTTAATGTAGTTCTATGATGCAGCATCTGTTTTCTATTATGAATAATGTTGGAAATATGTGTTCTTGTAAATGAAATATAGGAAATGGGCAGAAAAAAAATTCAATTCAATTTTTTTTTGCAATAATGAATAATGCTGGAAATATGTGTTCTTGTACATGAAATATATGAAATAGGCAGAAAAAAATATGTGAATTTTTTTGTGTGTGAAATCTAATCACATATGGAGGGACCAAAGGCTAATATATGACACAGTTTTGTGTTATTTCAGCAAAGATTCCCAAAACCTAAGTTGTATGAGATATGCAAAAATTGTATTTGTCCAATACGTCCATATGCATGCAAATTAAGATTAAAATTTGGAATGCTTTTCATTGTCTGCTTTAAAATCATCCGGTTGGGTGTGGATGTGTGTCAGAAAGACCAAAACACTGTACAAAGCAGTTCAAGACTGATCCTTCCATGGTATGATAAACCCGTACCTGCATTTACAAAAGTTCCACTCGGCAGTTTCTGGCAGCCGGCAACGTTGTTAGCAGCACCGCAATCATCCTGGCCAGAGACCAGCGGACCACACACATTGATGGTGTAATTGTAGTCGGTTGTCTGGATGAAGTAATCCTGCGTCTTGTTGTAGAGGGAAGTCAGGTTGAATTCGTATCCGAACTCGGGAACGTTTACCGAGCAGTTGCCACCAGTTACTCTCTGTGACGTCACAACAGAAAAAGATATGAAAGGTGCCCTTTCATTAAGTACACATGCTAAATTTGTATTAAAAGGCATTGTATATTAAAAACGATATTTACATTTTAAAAAATATGAGCTACATGATTCCCCATGCTAAAGGTCTAAAAATGAACTTCTGGAAAAGGTACAGTTCACAATGATCAAGTGCTTTAAAAAAGTAAAAATCATTGAGAGACCATTCCAGTTCCCCCCCCCCCCATAGATTGCTGTGTTGCAGAATTTTCATCAGCTAAGAATAATTCACAAGGCAATTTTCATCTGTACATATTTTACAAGTGATAGCATAACTGTCTGAACTTTTGTGTTCTAGGGTGTTTATTTGTCTATTCAAACACTGTCAGATATGTCAAATAGCAAAGTTCGACAATGTTTTAAATGGGTCTTCCACAAATTGAACATGTTATTTAAACTCCAACAGAAAGCTTTGCGTTTATGTCTAGGTTGTCATTATCTTGCCCATTCTGCCCCTCTATTTGTAAAATTGAATACACTCCATATTTTTGATTTATATTATTATGCAATGGCTCTGCTTGGGTTTTACTATTTTCAAAACAAACTTCCTATTAATATTTCCAAAATGTTTATTATAAATAATAAGGTACATAGCTACAATACACGTAATAGGGACTCCTTCCACCTATGGTCAGTAAGAACAAATATAGCCTATAAGTCAGTCAGAACAAGTTTCCCCCTCATATGGAACTCCCTTCCAAAAGATATATCAACATGCAAGAATCCATCTACCTTTCTCAAAACCCTGAAGCAATGTCTTTTGTCTAAGTATTAAATCTATTTGAAATATCTTGAATCTTGAATTTTCAGCTTTCCCAATTAATATACTAATTAATATACTAGATACACTGCATCTCATTTGTTTGCATGTTTGTATGTATATTAGTTTATAATGTATGTAAGTTTATATGTATTATGTATGTCTATTTGCTGATGTTATACTGTTATTGTACTTATCTTTTGTCGTTACTATCTTTGTAAAGGGAACTAAGTCCGACAAGGCCCAATAGGGCTTTAATTTTAGTTCCCCATTTTCATTTTTCTCGCTTTTAAATATCAAATTGTACATATGTTATGTTATTGTTTTTAATGAATAATGGAAATAAAATAAATCTGAATCTGAATCTGAATGTTTTATACTGTCTTTAAGTTCATCAGGTATGTTATACTTTGGGTGCTGACGGCGCATCGGCTCCAGGGAAAACATGAAAATTTTCTCAATAGGGTACTAACAGCACACCGGTTCGCTGAGGATACACTCATTTTCAAATGTCTTAATTCCTAATTTAAGCAACATTGATTTGACCACAAATTATATATTTCTTGAACTGAAGAAACAATGAGCAAATACATGTGTAATAGAGACCTAAACCAGTAACATAGGATTTTTTTGAGAAAATCAAAACTTGTTTGGAAGGATATAGATACAATTGAACACAATCCAGTTTCTGAGCTAACATGCCAAGATTTTCCCAAAGTGTTAAAGTCAATTTAAAGGCATTCCTTTCAGTGCCTGACACATGCCAGCACAACCGTCTGGTATTTCATAAGTACAGTAATCAACCTGATATACCTATGGATTTGGAACAATGAGCTTAGATTATACACTTGTTATAAATTTGTGATAATGTATTACATACTATTACACATGCTACATGTAGCCATTAAATTAGATGCAGTTTATGTGCTGGTGAAATCAACATTGAAATATTTTGATTGCCTAGACAGTTGTGGAATGTTCTGGGCCTGGTGTAATTTACATAGAAAGAATGTAACTCTCCAGAGCTAACCCCCCAGGTGTCAGCTAATAAACATGATAAAGGAGGCATTTCCTGTTAACCCGTTGCTTACGGGAACCGGATGGGCTCTGTACAAAGTCTATGGGGATTTACAGAATCTCGTACTCAACGGGTTAACATACTAGTGTGAGTTCAGTGACCTATAGGCTAATCTTGTGAACAGGTTATTTATGAATGGAATATCTAGAGAGTAGTAGATTTCGTAGATTCTACTAGATCAGGCCATTGTGTTTATGATATCGTTATATTTAGAAATGATCCATAGATCTTTCTAGTGTACAGATTTTCAGTATAAATATCAGTTGTTTTGGACATGAGTTCAGAGTTTTTCTGTCATCTTAGCTCAAGTCACATGTGTTGATAGTAACCTACAATTCGGAGTTTATTGTGACCTTGGCTCGACACACACACACTTGTGGATTTAAATTACCTGCTTATTACCTGAGATCGCCTTTACACTCTGTGGATTAATTTTGGAATTACTACATCATCTTGGCTGTAATTGAGAATATGTTGTGAACTTATGCTCAACACCGATTTCGTCGGGAATACCTGCTGCACTCTGCCATTGGAATTCATACTCATACCGTTGGGACTGTTACTAATCAGGATCGCCTTCGATCATTTGGTTGGACTCTTATCATTTGGATTATGCGTACGTCGCCGTGTGGACTTCTTGCACTTGCGTTCATCCAGCGTTGTGAGTAACTTAGTTTAATGTACATTAATGTATCTTAAGAGAGTAATTTAATTTACTGTGATTTGTGAAAGCTTAATTGTATCTTCATTTGTTTTTCAAGGGGAAATACCCCATATAATAAATACTTGTTAAATCAAATATTGGTATCATTTTGTTTCATCTTTTCGGTTGTGAATTGATCGTAACACACTCCACAACTTTTGTTTTTCTGCATATATTTCAAAACCTAGGTAATTTCTGATCTTTAGATTTCACAGGTAATTCCTTTGTAAATAGCCTTAAGGCAAGAATAATGTTTCGCTGTGTCATTGGGAGGGGGGGGGGGCTGCTAATGAGATTCCCTACCTTTAAGTGTAGCAAGCTCTGACTTGTCATTGAAAAGTTGACATTGTCATCGAAAGTGCTAATTCAACTAAGGTGATTTACCTGTGTTGCCGTCTATCAGTAAGCCTCTGCACTCCAGTACCAATTTTAAGTTTTTTGATACCCTATACACCTTATACTTAAAATTTACATGCCTCACATATATGTATGTACCCAATCTGATCAGTGGTTCTTTAGTTATCATGGTAATGAGGAGTAATCAGACATATATGAGCACCATGACCTTTCACTTATCAACTCCGAAATCTGATGAGTTCATCATGGCATCACAGTGCATACTTGACTCAAGTTTGATTAAAATTTGATCAGCAGTTCCAAGTAATCCCATAAATGTGACCGCCCAGCTAAAAAACCCACAAAAGTAGGCCAAAATAAATTTTATTTTTCTACATAATTTTAAGGAGTCGGCTCTCAGCTTTAAAATGATATATAACTTGTTACAAACGGACCATCCTAACCTATTCAAAAAGTGATTGAAATAAGAGAGAGTTAGCAGGTACAGTTTCACAGAAAAGTGAGAAAAGAGGATTTAAAGATTACGTTCGATCAGGTACGCCATGTGGAAGCACTTGTCCGGAAAAAAAAATGGTCCAGAAAAACTGCCAATATCACGGTTTTAGATTTGTTTCAAGCCACAAAATTTTTCTAGTACGTAGAAAAAAGATCATTCTTTCAGATGAGACAAACTTTAAAAATTTGAGTTGGTCAACTCAAATGACACATTTTGGTCTATTACAAAGAATTGTAATCTGTGACTTTTTTGTTGGTTTGGAGCTGGGCGGTCACAAATGATCTAAAATTCAACACATAAAAGAACTAGCTAGTGGCCCTTGACCTTTGAACTCTGAAATCATATCAATTCATTATCATGTCATAGTACATTCAGTCCACTCACCTTCAGAGGGCAAGCTGCCGGTGTTTCCCAGGAGAAAACGTACTCACACTCTGGAGTCTCCATCTGGAAGACTGGTGACCCCTGGATCGGAAGAAAAATCACATCGCATCAGAAAATTCTATCAAATCGGGAAATTGTATCAAATCATGATATTGTGTTAAATGAGAAAATCACATAAAATCATAACTTTGTATGAAACCAGGAACAGGCCTTCAACTCTGCTTGGTTGTAAAAGTAGCATAAAATTAAGAGCAAAATTCTTCCCCCAAAAAGGGAAAAAAAGTAGGATTCAATTCACCACAGTAGGAGGATAGCAGGAAATTTTCGAGTAGTGTTTAGGGTATTAAGCCTGAAGAAAACAGAAACATATGCAGAAAAAAATTCTATGATTGGCAAAAACGCAGAAATCTGTGGAAACAAATTTCTCTTCACAAACAGGTGATGATGGTAGTTACAGTACTATCTGCAACAACCTGTAAAGACTACTCAACTCCAAAGAAATATTAAACCTATTTTCTAACAATAAAGTACGAAAAAGGAGGAAAATAGGGATTTTTAGGAGGAAAAATAGGATAATTAGGATATTCACAAAAAAAGTAGGACAAAGTAAGAAAACTAAGACCAGTTGAGGGCCTGCATTGAGAGAAACTGAGTTTACAATACTTGGTGGGATATAGTTTCAAAGTTGAGGTCCTTGGAATAAAACTTAATTTTTGAAAACAGGAAAATCTTCTATGGGGTAAGTGAAAATTACCGGAGTGTCTGCACATTCAAAGTTGATCCTGGTGCTACGGTGGTACTTCTCATGACATACGTCGCCGTTCACGTACCGTAGACTGAGGGAGCCGTCCGTTCCCGCCTCCGGCATGGCCTGGACGTACCCCATGTTGAACGACTTGTTGTCAGTGGTGGTCTGGCATGCACCGATAGGGCCACCTGGCACATGAGAAAACAACAATTAGGTCCATAGCTTTCAGTTTGTAAACCCTTTTGGGAAAACTCTCACAATATCAGGGATGTAGTCGAGGCCGGCAATTCCAAGTCACGAGGCCGCTGGAAAAATATTGTTCCCATAGACTTTGTACACGTGACTCGGTCCGAGGCCAAGGCCAAGGCCGGCAAAATCTGGCCTCGAGGCCGGCCTCGACTACATCCCTGCACAATATCACATGAAAAGTTTATGAGTTCTGTTTCAACGGTACTGAAAGGGTTTAAGATTGTATAATTTTTGTCATGATGTTTTGCTTTCCTGGGTCACACTGTACACAGGGCTGGATCTTAGCATTTTTTAAAACTACCCCGTCAGGTAGGTAAGTTTGAAAAGTTACCTGCCCATATTTAAACACACAGCTTTAACATCTGCAAAAATTTTTACCCATAGCTGGTCAGGTCACTTTCAATATTTGCTCGGTGGCACAAAAATCACCTGGCCGGGGGGGGGGGGGGGGGTGGCTTATGTCCAGCCCTGATTGTAAACCGAAGATATCTTACGTTTTTCATATTCAAATTTTTGGTATAGTTTTCAGATATGTGACCTGTCACTATGATACCCTGATAAAGTTGCACATCTTATGAAAGATAAACATGGAAAGAAAAATACTTCGGGTGAAAAATACAAATACTCAACCTTTTGCAACATGTGAATGTAATTCATTTTTTTTTTGAGGACACTTCTTTTTCATAGTTTATATCATGATTATTATATTTGGTACTTTTCTTACCTTTCGGTTATGCAACTTTATCAGGGTATTGTGCTAACAGGTCACACATCTAATATACCAAATTTTCACAGGGTATGAATAATTATGGTCCTTTACTGCTTGTAAGAGCAAAATAAAAGTTGTCATGCAATTGTCATGCAATCTCGCTACAGCTGGACTTGACCAAATTCAAAATTAGTAGGTGAAAACTACATCCAGTTTCTTAAAAACAAAATGCAACTTGAACAATGGCCCTATTTTACATAATTCATCATTTATATTTCAAAATCTTTACAACTTATGAATCCCAAATTTTGAACAATGCATTTCTATGTATCTCTCTTTGAGTTGGATCAAATCTGGGCAAAATGGGTTGCTTTACAAATCATGAACACAGTCTTTGAACAGATATATAACAACAAATTCAACATACCTGGGCAATCACTCGTGGCTGTAGCATCCTTATTGATTGGCCTGCACACATTGATGTGGTAGCTGAGGGTACTGAACCCCGGCCGTGTGTCGACGGCCTCCCAGTTCCCAGAATCCTTAGCAAGTAGTGAAAGGTCATACTGGTTGCCATGCATGTCGGACACGAGGCAGTCGACCGATTCCGGGAGGCAAGCCAGTGGCGTGTCGATACTGAAGATGTAGCGGGTGTTTTCTTTCCGGACGAAGACGGGGGTCGGTGATGTCAGGGAGGCATTGCGACGACATAGGAATGATATTTCTGTCCTTGTTAAGCTGCCTGTAGTTGAAATATTATGTAAGCATTAATGTTAAGAGGCTTCTTGCAAAAAGGGGTTGTATTTGAACGTATAAACTCCAAAGACGAAAGGCTGGTCTCCAAATGCCCAATATGGATTGGTTGAAAGTCAAGTTGCACTGTAATGCAAAGTTTTATGAAAGATGCCCCTGGTTATGGAGGTTCAATCTGAAAATGTCAAACTTTGATATCTGAGCTAAAATATGGCCAAATGTATAGCCTAGAATACAAAACTTTGAAAAGATATGCTGCCACTGGCAAATGATTTTACAGTGTACTCTCATTATAAAGAACACTGATATAACAAAATTTCATAATAAAGAAGTAAAATCTCTGGGCCCATATATTACATTTCGTTTGTACTCTATTGTTTTTACAACCCTGATATAAAGAAATTTTGTTACAAAGAAACAATTTTATGGTTCCCAAGGATTTCTTTATAACGAGAGTGTACTCTATGAATAAACAATCCCATTTTTTTCCAGAAACCCTCTTGAGAGAAGAAAAAATGGATAATGATAATAAGAACAGCACAAATAATGATCTTTTTCTTTTTGAGGGGCTTGTTGCATCCATTTGCAACATAGAAAAGATTCCCTTTGGACCCGTTGACCTCAATTTTTTTTGTCTTATCCATTTGCACCCTCTCCCATTTCAAAAAACCTGGGTACACCTATGTGTGAGATGGGGTACACTCTGGGAGGATGAGAAATTGAGAAATCTGCTTAATCTATCTGAAAGGTAATGGTTATCATCAGTTAGGCCAGAACAATAATAGTTGGATTGGCGTAACACGACCGACTCTAAAAATTTCCTTGACTCTAGCCAAGGGATAGCAAAAAGTTATTTATTCGCAATCGCGATCACGATTGCACAATTTCTCAATATCATTTTTAAAATCATAGCCGTTTTGCTGTAATTGATCCTTTCATATGAATTAGTGCTTATTTTTTTATACAAGTTTTGCAATTTTTGCTGCTATGTTTGCAACTTTATGCTTGTTTTTACTCGAGTTGCAGAGGTAGTAAGCAGTAGGAATACATTGTGTGTAAAATGAAGGCATCGTATTCTGGGCGAGAAGCAACAAAATTAAAAAATTCTGACCTACCAACCCTATGTTTCAGGGGCCCGTTATGCCAATACATTCTTTTTTTCCTTGGCCTTATTTTTCCTCACCTTGTTGAGGGTCAAACGAGCCTTGGTATTCTAATGTCAAGAGACCCTCGTCAGAGAACACGGGGGTTGCTGCGCTGTTACCGATGGATTTGGCACCGCCTTCGGTGATGAGACAGGCCCCTGAGCCATCTGGGCAGGACGACACTCCTCCACAGATGTTTATCTAGAGACGGAAGGAAGAAATTAATTTTATTACTTTTATGCTATTTTTAATTTCCTTATTGTTATTATTGTCATTATCATTATTATTGGTTATTATTGTTATCATTAATTTCTTTATTCAAAAAGAGGGCGCCTTTCCATTCTGATTCGACTTAAAATGTGGGCTCAGCGGAATGCATCACATGCTCTAGTGAGCACTTAGCATACCATCAGGATAACTTGTGCTTGTAGCTCTTTCATGAGACGTTTAGTGATACAGAATTTTAAGAGACATGATGAAGATTTCTGGTGTGCATTCATCACAGCAAAAATGCAGATAAGAAAGCCAAAAACAAAACACTAAATTGAGGTTAAATACTGCATTCCAGTTCCACACAGTGCAAGATAATCACAAGGTATGCACATTCATTCATGTTCATTTGCATCACGGATCACTTTCCCTGCAGACAGAAAGAATTTGTCTGTTTGTTGTATATTTTTTAAATCAGACTGGCACTTAGTCTAATTCATTGATAATATAGTACACTGACCAATCAGTGATCACAATTTTCATGCGATTAGTCTGTTCTTGGTTGTTTTTGGTTTTCTAGTCACTTAAGCATGTATGTTCTGACGAGCACACAATGAACAGCATTATGATGACTCTTTTCTACGTAATTCATTTGTGCGACTGTAGCAGATCAAATGAATAGACCCTGTTCAAACAATCACAAACCATCACCTTATAAATCTCGCCTCCAGGCCCTGTAACTTCATAGAAGTCTGTGGCATCTGTCTTTATCAGGGATTGGAGATTGAAGACGTAGTCTGAATTTTTGTCCCTCACGGTGCAGTTCTCCCCCTCTGAAACATGAATGGGACAAGCCGCCTCCGTCTCCCACATGAAGCTGTAGGTGCAGTCATTGACCACCTCCAACAATCGTGGGGTGCTAGCCTGCATGAGGGATGGAATAATTATCATCAAGTAGATGAATATGAGTGAGGATCAGAGTGACTGCTAGGACAGAGCGAAGGACAATTTTTGTTCACAAATCTAGAAACAAGTGCCAAGAAACTTTAAAGGGAAACTACATGATTCGAGGAGTCAAAAATGTCTCAAGAACTGAATGAGGCTAGAGTGTCAAGAAACTTTAACCCTATATTAACTGGGGGGGGGGCAATTTGACCCCCTCGACAAATTTCGCGACCATGCTGTCGTG
>JZLH01S0015386.1:45078-61342 GCA_001188425.1 Eucidaris tribuloides
TTTTTTTTTTCCTTTTTATCAATTTAATGTGGAAATACAATTTTTACACTTTATGTTCCATGGGCATAACATCTAATCAATGTACTGCACATTCAAAAATTTGGGTACATTTCCAGATTTGTGTTGCCATTTTTGGATGAAAGCAGCAGTTTATCATTCTTATTATACTGGGCTATAACACTTAAAGCACATGAACAGGAAACAAGTGGGAAACAGTCTTCTTCAGGGATTTATTAATTTACAAAAAGGTTCTTTCTACCAATCACATGAACTTGCTGAAATACTGGCAGACCTAATCAAAAGAGAAAATTAAAATATGGGGAGAATGTGAATGCACATTGTGTTGTGAGTTAGTTTTTTTTTTAAAGTTTAAGACCTTCCTAGTCATAAACGTTGTTAAGTGTGTATAAATGGTTACTGTGTATGCTGCCGGTACAGTAGGTGTGAATTGAATAGCCTTAATACAACTGTTAGCATTCTATAGCCTTGGATGAATAGGAGGTATCTGTTTTGTTCTTTTTGTATACTTGATACTTTTTTGGTATTGTTCCAGTTTTATTTTGTTACCCTCTCATATTAAATGTAAAGTTTAAAGTGTACCAATACCCTGGATAATTTGTTTGCTATATAATATATTTGTGGGATGCCCTTTGCAAAGTATTAGTACGTGTGATCACTCTGAATTTTGTTTATTAGGGTTTGAATGTAAATTACAAACAGTAAGTAAAAACAGAAACGACTTGCAATAGACTAGTCAATCAATCAATCGATCGCACTATCAATAATTTGTCTACGTGCGAGCTTGATCATTAACACACCCAACCAGTGTATCGATAAATATCGATACTGAACTTCGATAGTTTAGCAAAAACGTACGCGTATGTAGAACGCGCACACAAAGAAATTGGTGCTTCCGGAGCAGAACTTAAATGCACAGAGCACAAGTGCCGGATTAATGTACACATTATGATCTGATTTATCAAAGTATTGATTACTTCACAGGCTAAGACAAGTGAATTGTGATTATTTGTAGTGTATACTACTTGTACACAAATTTGATTTCGAGAGTACTTATTGGTACACTTTAAGCAATAAATTGTACCTATGCACTTAAAGGTATTGGCTAACATTTACCACAGTTAAAAAAAATCTGAGCTGCATGATTTCCCATGCTACCAGTGTCTTTGATGAGGTCTAAAAATGAAGCCTGAAAAAATTGTATTTCAAACTGATTATTTAGTGCTTTAAAAAAGTGAAAATTGT
This sequence comes from Eucidaris tribuloides, assembly GCA_001188425.1. Taxonomy (NCBI): domain Eukaryota; kingdom Metazoa; phylum Echinodermata; class Echinoidea; order Cidaroida; family Cidaridae; genus Eucidaris; species Eucidaris tribuloides. The sequence goes on from JZLH01S0015386.1 coordinate 46,342, forward strand.
AAGTTGACCAGATTCACTTGCCCATTTCCTCCCATAGACTTACTGTGTGTACACCTAGGTTAATAAAACTCGCCCCGAGTTTTATTGTTTATTCATGTATAACTTGCCATTGGCAGTGTAACTTTCCAAACTTTTGTATTCTAGGGTGTGTATTTGTTCATATGATCACTACTATGTAGCTCAGATATCAAAGTTTGACAATCTTTTAAATTGAAGCTCCACAATGTTAGCCTATCACTTTAAGCCTGGTGCAGAGCACACATACAATTATGTACAACTAAACTTGTGCCATTTCATTGTGCCAGAAACTTTAACTGATAACCCTTTTGATAAAAGTTTTTAGAGTTAGTGTTTTGTGAGCATTGATGAGTCAGTCTGGCCCTTGTAGAGTGCAAACATGTAGCTCTGAGAATAGAGTCTATAGACGTGTAGAGCTGTGTAACTGTATTATCATGACACATTTTAATTCCGGACAGGTCAAGTACCCGGAACTGCGTGTTAGAACGGCATTAAATACGCACCAGGAACTATCACGCAAAGTTGAGAATAGACCACTGGGATGCAGCCTCTATTTTCCCTCCCATAAATCTGGATTTTTCATACACATTTCAATATTGATTTGAACATTTGAAAATAACATTTTGTTTGCAGCATGTCCTGAAAAGATTAAAAAATTAAATGTCTGGATACTCAACTCCCCCCTATAACCAGTTTGCTCATCATGCAAATTTGCAGGATTTTGTAACAATTTAAATTGATGCCGAACATATTCATGTACACATGTATCTACATTAGCTGGACTGAATGCTTCAATTATTCCCATTGCTAGCTACGCATATAGCTACGTATTACTATTAGCTTGGGCATCAGCGAACAAATCACGTACGAGACAAGGAACACTTTCTCGGCGATTTTTTCGCGGTTTTAACTATTTTGACGACAAAATAAGGATGGAATCAGGATTGGCATGACCGAGGTGGGTAGTAGGAGTGATTTTTCACTCTCGTAAGTGTTAGGAATAGTGTAAAATCGGATATTTTCCGTTCGTTCCGGAGTTCACACTTTTCGTGGAGTTTGAGGTAGAAAGACCAGTGTGTACGAAACAACACAACATTCGGCCTCTGTATCAGCGCATAGTCCATAACGTCCGTACAGGTTAAATCGCCACTTTGAGTGAATGTTTTACATTACCTTCTATTATAATGACTTCAGCCTGGAAATGCGAGTCCTAGTTGCAATCCTTGATATTTTTTCTTCCTAATCCACTTTAATTTATATCTCCTGGAAGTCGAAAATATTTCCAAAACATCGTTTTATTTCTTACCTCCGTTACTGGCGAAATGTTTGCTTCGGTATCGTTAGTCGCCGATGCGTGTTATGTCAATGCAACTAGCGTGCGGGACTGTGCGGTGCGAACGCTGTACAAACCCTATGGCAAAATTGTTAGATGCGCATAACACGTAAAGAATAGCCATTGCGCAATCGATCGATCGCGATCTGGCTCATTCACAATACACATGTTCTCGCGAATTCGCAACCGCATTTTAAGCCTGTTTTATCGCCAGCTTTGCAATATTTGTTTAATGTAATATCACCAATATATTTTTTGATTTATGATAATTGAAATTTGGTATTTTGTGCATTTTGAGATGATAATTGGATAATACTTAGTAAAAGTGTTCTGAAAAAGTTGAGTGCATGTCGGCCATTTTGTTGCATCGCGTGCGTGAACATGAGTGTGTGTGACCAATGGCTGAACGGCTTGTGGGCGGTACAGACGACATCGCGGTGTTTTTAGTGGCGCAAAAAATTTTCCCCGCCCTTTCTGGTAAGGAATTTTACTTTGATTGGTCGATTAGTATTTCAACTCATTATCATAATATTAATTGACATGTAAGATGCGCTCATTTTGATAGAAGGAAAGACTTTATCACCCGTCGGCGACACTACCAGCATGGCGAGTATACCTTAGCGGATGTTAGATACATGTAAAATACCTGTCAAGATCGTCTGAGAAGTACTAAAAAACGACCACGGACGCGATACAGAGGTCGAAGCCTTCGGTCTATATATTCGGTAGATATAAAACAAATACTGACTGCTTAATATTCGGGGCACAGTTAAAATTATAGGCCCTCGGTGATGTCAAAACCATGACCATGCCCTCAGCCGTGCCCCTCATAGCAGTCAATATTTGTATACTGTTTCCTGACCTTTGATTTGGTTTATCCACCTACATTGTGTGTAAGTAAATCTGTCTTGACTTTAGTTTGAATCAATTTTGTTCATCATGTGACATGTCTGAACTGAAGTGAAAAAAATAATTTGGAATCAGTTCCTAGAATTATTCAGTGCAGTCCAAATTGTTCAATACATGCATTCAGAAATGTTATGTTTGGCCCAGTATGAGAACTGCGCACAGAAACAGAGTCAAGCTAACTTACACTCTCGCACACCCGTAGAACTGTGGGGTATACAGTGCAAAAGATGCTGTATAGCCCCATATAGCACGGCAACCGTAGCCAGACAATCTCCCTTTACAATGCGGGACACCCTCGCCGGTTATCCACAGCGCACGGCAGAAATTGTACCTGCGCCTCATTGATGCCAATGCTTGAATTACCACGCACGGGCACGCGCGCCCGTCAATCAAGCAAAAGTCACCCGAAGGTTGTCCACTGAGATTTCACTGACAGGCGAATGTGTGGGTAAGTTGAAATTCAAATTTAAAACTCAAAATCAAACTTTTGAAAGGACTTTTTCATAGAAATGTAATAAATGACGGCTTTTGCACAGTACATAAATTTTTCATTTCACAAAATTCATGTCTTGCAGCAAACAGCGGTCCAAACCACCGCTACCGCGAGCGATCGTAATACTAAAGGCGACGGACTTCACTGCGGGTCGCTCCCAAGCGTGCTCTCGCAAGTGAAGGCTAGCAATACAATGTTGTGCATGTGTGGGACTAAGGAATACTCCAATATTTTGCATCGCATCGAACGTGCACAAGTTGTAAAATCAGACTGTTTCAGACCTCTTACCATGTCTGAATCGGCGACAAATCAAACTGACCAGCAGTACATGCGTGTGCCACATTGTACAATCTGATATGCATCCATATTGATAATATTAACAACAATTTTGATAAATTTGACCATCGACGGCCGATCTCCAATCGCTCAATGAAATTCGCCATGTTGATGATTGATGACGCATGCGTACAAAGCACTTGTCATGTGACTTTGATATCATGTGATTTAAAGAGCTCGTGATTACGCAATTGTAAGGATTCAACTCTATGGTTTATTTGGTTATTCATTTTTTTTTTTGTTTATTTATTCATTTGTATATTTATGATTATCCATCTATCTATTTAATTATTGAGCATTTTACTTTAACCAGGGTAACCCCGTTAGCAATTGCAGTACTGTTGTTCCAGGGGCCCCGCAACAACAAAATAACATCTGAACTTCTCAAAACAAAAGGTTGAAAAATTAAGTTTGATCGATTATTTCTCCATTTTGTGTGTGTAATAATCAGTGCATGCTTGATACCATCAGACAGATTATTCAATTTCATTTAAAAACATGTTGTGATTATGCCATCTGATTTTTTTTTTAAATATGGGATGAGGTGTAAATTTAAAAGGTTCAAAATGAACACCGGTAGTCATGAAGAGTCAATAAAGAACATGGCTTGTTCTTTTGTATGGAGTTATGTCTTTTGTTCTCAAGTGGTCAAAGGTGAATGCCAATTTCAACAGGAGCCTCTGCCACTTAATTTGCTTCTTCTTCTTTCTTATTTTAACTTTGAGTCTATAAAAGGTTTGAGTACCTGGGTACTATTTTAAAGAAAATTAAATCAGGGCCATAATAGGTGAAAAACATTTTGCCTGCCAAAATAACATGTTTCCCCAGCCAAACGGTTCACCGACAAGCGGGGGACAGGGGGTTGCCGACGATGACGGAAACATTTTTGCCTGCCAAAACAACATTTTCTCCCAGCCAAATAACATCCGACAAGCGGCCAATTTCTTTTTCTCCGCCAAATCATATCTGTTACACAGCCAGCCAGGCCGGGAAACGGTGCTACAAACACCCTACACCTTTCTGTTGAACAGGCCAAAAGGTGGGTATTTTCAGCGAAAATTAGGGGGTTGTTTTCCGTGTAAAAGGGATTATTTCAGGGTGTTAAACACCCCCTTTTGTAAAATGGGAGGGGGTGTTTGAACACTAAAATCCCCCCCCCCCTACGTACCCAAATGTCGGCACAAATTGTCGTCGCGTAACAAATTGTCGCCGGCGACAATTTGTTACGCTCCTGCTGATTCTTATTTTTTTTTTTTGCCTCCCTGGCGACAATTTGTGCCCTGAATACAGAACCTAGCGGCCCACCGTGCACCGTCGCCAGCCGCCGAATGTAGTAGAAAAAATAGCTAAGTTCGCAATGGTTCTTGGAAACGGGGCACCTTACGTGTGTGTGTGTGTGTGTGTGTGTGTGTGTGTGTGTGTGTGTGTGTGTGTGTGTGTGTGTGTGTGTGTGTGTGTGTGTGTGTTTTTTTTTGTTTTTTTGTTTGTGTGTGTGTGTGTGTGTGTGTGTGTGTGTGTGTGTGTGTGTGTGTAGGTGTTTTGAGGTAGAAAAGATACGAACATGTTGGGGATTCAGGATATACCCCTTAGCTTTCATCCCTGTAATAAATAGACCCTTCTTCCAGAAAATGGTAAGTGTACAAAATGCAACATTTGTGAAAAATCTGAATGGATACGCGCTGAATACTTTTCGGGGTTCTACCCCTACAAATGCCAGAATCACGTATTTGCAAAGAACATTTTGATATCCTTTCAAAAAGTTACAATTGAACTTTCAGATACAATTTGAGGGTTATGAACGACTTCAATCCAAAAGTTTCAGAGGGATCTGTCCCAGGACCCTGGACACTAAAGAGTTCTGACACTTGATCTCCCGATCCCAAAATTCGTATCAGACGTAGAGGGAGACAAACCAATTACACCGGTAAATGTGCTGATACAAATTGGCACATTAATTTTATATCGGGCGATAGGAAATTCTGCAACACAGCAGTCTATGGAGAAAAGCTGGAATGGTCTCTCAATAATTTTCACTTTTTTAAAGCACTTAATATTTGTTTGACTGTGCAATTTTTTCAGGACTTCATTTTTAGACTGTATCAAAGACACTAGTAGCATGGGGAATCATGTAGCTCAGATTTTTTAAACTGGAAACATTTATTATACAGTGCCTTTAAGTAAGATAAATTTTCCAAAATGCTGGACATCTACCAAGTAATTCGGTGTACATTTCCTCGGATTCTTTTTCCTTTTCAGTCTTTAATATCAACAGTTTCATATCAAAAACAAATATATCTGTTTTAAGCAAATCGAGATAAAAGACATTTTTTTGTTGTGCAAAAATAGAGCATGTTAGAAATTTCGATCTAGGTTAAATGCTTTATGTAATTATTCAATTACAGTGGCATATTTACATAAATCTACATATCTGGCATTTTACCAAATTATTTGCTTCAATTGCAGTTTTATTGCACAATACCATATATCTATAAATCGTTTCTTTGCGAAATGCCATATATCCATATTGATTTCCGATCAAGGAGGCGAAACGGAGCGTCCAATCAATGTTTTTTTTCCCCCGTGGACTGCATGCTAGCGCGCTCCTGGCCTGCCTGAGGTCGCTTTGCAACTGTAAAGTTTTATGGGCGCCGCCCTGTTGGGCATTATTTGCACGCTGATTGGCTGAGTGGATATAGTGGGTTTTGACATGAATGTCATGTGGATATATTGAGTTTTGCCATGAAACCATGTTTTTTTTTCAAAATCAATTTACAAGTTATGGTGATTTTTGACAAAAATCATGCAACCTGGCCAGCTTGGGGCTACTGTGCGTCTGCAAAGTTTAATAAGCACACCGTAATGTTGAGAATGATATGCACGCTGATTGGCTGAGTGGATATATTGGGTTTTGACATGAAAGTCAGGTGCCGATTATTGGGTTTTGCCATAATACCGTGTTTTCGAAATCACGAAATTAGACCTGTAAAGTGAATTTTGAAAAAAAAATGAAAATGTACGCCAGTTAGCTCTCTCGCTAAAAACATTTTTTCTAACCATTTAAAAAAAAATGAAAAATGACTTTTATTGGTTTTTGCTATGAAAATCTTCATATCATAAATTTGCCTGCAAATGAAAAGGTGGTATACAAATACTGCATATTTGCAATTTCTCGCGGAATGTTGTTTATAGTTTGGGGAAAAAAGGGAATATAATGATACAATGGCAGGCATGGTACGAGAGGAATTCGGAGACTATGCCATTTCAGGTATCAATAAATTAAAGACTACACGAGCTACACTAAAGTGGAACAGTGGTCTGGTTTTGGCTAAAATGGCAAAACATCCGTTTCCTATCATGCAAATAAGCATCCATGATTGTGTGCAATCGGTTTCCTTCTACACCCTATATCATTGTATCACAGCTGCATCCATCTATGCATATTTAAATACCGTTTCTTATTAACCTTATTATTATTATTATCATTATTATTATTATTATTATTATTATTATTATTATTATTATTATTATTATTATTATTATTATTATTATTATTATTATTATTATTATTATTATTATTATCATCATTATTATTATCATCATTATGATGGTAGAATTGAGCATTGGCATGAGGCCTTTGATACATAACGGTAATCATGTGAGAAAAAAAAAATACTCCGTATAATGTAGACAGCAGTAACATGAATGAAATTTATGTGCACGTCTTCGGCATAAAAACAAGAGGAGTATGGGGTTATACCCATGCACCGACCTCGATAATACCGAGGTTAGTACAGGTCAGTATGGGGGTCGAGTTGTTGTCATAGTGACGCGCGTCCCGCAGTCAGTAATACCCCTAGCACTAGTTAGTTTCGCCTTGCACTGGAAATGAGGTACATGTACATGCATACGGGTATGAGACTGCTCATGTATGATTGGCCGACGTTGATGTAGTTCAGATTCTAACCGTTTGTATTGGTTTTATCCTCCCTCGTATAGCGCACACAAGCAAGACCTGTGCACTCTTTGCCGCTTGGTGGCGATACCCCGAGATTTTACACGCCCCGAGAATTTACACGCCCGTTTCGGGCGTGTAAATTCCACTGAACTCTACAGTTCAGTGGTAAATTCTCTGGGTATCGCCACCAAGCGGCAAAGAGTGCACAGGTCTTGTGTGCGCTATATACGAGGGAGGATAAAACCAATACAAACGGTCAGAATCTGAACTAACGTTGATGTCGCAATCGGTACCATAGAAGGGGAAAACCACATCCGTCATTTAAAGTGATAAGCTAACATTTACCACAATTAAAAAAATCTCAGCTGCATGATTCCAATGCTACCAGTGTCTTTATTAAGGTCTAAAAATGAAGCCCTGAAAAAATTGTATTTCAAAATGATTATTTAGTGCTTTAAAAAAGTGAAAATCGTAAGTTGGACGGATTCACCTCCCCATTTCTTCCCATAGACTTACTGTGTGTAGATCTAGGCTATTTTTACTCGCCCCGAGTTTCAATTGTTTATTCATTAATATCTTGCCAGTGGCAGCATAAACTTCCAAACTTTTGTATTCTAGGGTGTTTATTTGTCCATTCAAACATTACTATATAGCTCAGATATCAAAGTTTGACAATGTTTTAAATTGAAGCTCCACAATGTTAGCCTATCACTTTAAAGGCGGAAAACTGCTTGACAGTATGATTCCACCTGAATTCGAGTTTTCCGTCGATCTGTGGATAATTAGATTTCAGACACAAGTTAATATTGTGGAGCTTCAATGTAAAAAAACCACACCAAATATTGGTAGCTTAGCTGCATAGAAAAATGCTTAAATGGACAAAAGAAACATCTTACAATACAACAGTTTGTTAAATTATGATCCCATTGGCAGATGTGCACAAACAAATTTTACCCATAACCTTTCACTGCAACAGGTGAAGCCTAAAATAGCCTAGATCTACACATCCTAGTCGAAGAAATGCGTTAGGTGAATCAGGTCAACCCGAGTACTCATATTTTTTCTCTTTTTAAAGCACTTAATATCAATCTTGAATTTTTTCAGGGCTTTAATTTTATCCCTTATCAATGACACTATAAAGCGGCATGGAGGATTACGTAGCTCACAGTTTTTAATCTGTGATCATTGTAAACTTACGTCCTTAAGACTTGTAACATGGTACATGTACTACTGCGTCACTTTCTGCGGAAGAAGAGGGTCATGGGGTCAAATGCACGAGATGAACAGATGAAAGGGGAATACCCAAATGTTTGTGTGCGGCTGCGTATGCTGTGGTGCGAGGGTGTATGACTTCAGAAAGACTAGGACATGAAGCAGTGTTTATGTAACGATAAGTATATACCGCAACGACAAAATAGAGAAGTATATTCTTGGCATACTTAGTGCACTGTTTCTTCGAAAGAAACAAACGCAATATACTGTAAAGCACAACTAAATCTATCTTCTTGTTGTGCTGGTTTTTACAGGCATGTTCGTGGTGGTTACGAACTTTCGAACAAATTGATTGAATGAAATATGGCAACGAATTTTGGTGTAGTGGAAAAGAAATGCGATGACTGTGGTTGCCAGTCAGACGAACAGTTCACGTATCGGGTGGAGAGAAAACAACGGCTCTGTGATAACTGTGCTGAGAATGATGACACCGCTATACTGGAAACTGATGCACCGACCAAATGGAAGTGTGAGGCACACAAGACAGAAATCGTCAAGGCGTACTGTGAATCGTGTAAAAAGTGGGTATGTCATACATGTGCAATAGTTACAACTCACCGAGGGCACCGTATAGTTGATATAGATGAGGTGGTGAAACGAAAGCAAGAGCTGTTACACAAACAGTTGGAGAAAATTGGAGAAAGAGAAATAGACTTATCCAATCTCGATACTAAAGTGAGGAAATGCATTTCTGACAATGAGAAAGTCTTGGAAGGCATTCATGATCAAATTAGGGCAGCAGTTGAGGACGACTCTCGACAAGTAAACTACACACTAGAAGGTGCAGAAGAAGAAATAAATCGACAAGCTGATGAGGAAATACAAAAGATAAATGAGAGGAGAGGTGCCCAATTGTGGAATCAACGCAAGGAAGCAGAACATAAGCTGAAGCTAATCATGGATAAGGAACACATCCTGAAAGCTGAACTTGTTGATATTAGCCGATCCATCACTAAAAAACTGACAAAGCTACTGACAGATGTAAGTGCGGCATTAACATCTCTGCAAAATGCACGTGAAAAGACTGACGCGGCTATCATCAGTAACAAGAGAGAACAAGTTGAGAAAGCAGACCCTCTCTGTGAACTGGTGAGTAGAAGTTTATCAGGAGATTTTAACTCTGGCATGATTGATTCAATCTCTACCTTTACTCGTGACGTCAGGTTTGTAAGACAGCTGGAGGAGCAGATGGTCGGTTATGTACATTGTCCCTTCACACCATGGACCGTTACGTTGGATATTCAATTATCAGACCTTTCCGCAATAATCGAATGTTTTGATAACATCTGTGACAATGAACTGATGATTGGACTGAAGTCTGCTTCACCCCTGGCGCACAGGCAGTGGTCTTACTTGACTGTAGACATTAATACTGGAAACAAGAGCCAGGTATCCGTGAGCAACCAAACATGCATTTCATCGTGTAGATCCCTTGATCAAAATACATTCGTATGTGGTAATGGACAATGCAGGGGGTGTCTAAGTTTATACAGTAAGCAATGGGAACATCAGAGAGATATCCCACTCCCAGGTGTGATTGAACAAGATTGTCCAGTATACGTTGCAGTGGACAGAGACAGAATGATCGTGGCCACTAAATTTAGGGACGCGAACATATACGTAATAAATCCGGTCAATGGTCAATGTGTCCGGACCATCAGTTTGGGTGACAAAAAGGTGTGGGGCAGTCTCCTTGTCACTCCATCGGGGTTCATCGTGGTACAGACGAAACGAGCCGAGTTCACTGTGATCGACGAATCAGGTGTGAGGAATACCATCAGCAATGATGAGTGGAAGTTTGCCTTGTGTACAGTCGACATAGATAATGACCTACTGTATGAAATGTATAACTCACAACAGAACGACGTTACCAGGGTTGATGCGATGACACTCGGTTTGGATGGCGACGTGATGAGAACCAAGATCATTGAAATCAAGCCACCATTATCTTCCAATAGGTCGTTGGCAATGTGCTCCGATGGACGGATAGCTGTGTTTGGTGACGGGACATTGCGTGTTTATAAGAATCCAATATATGCATAAATAAGATGATTCCACGTTTCTTTGTATACATTATGTGACTAGGAAACCTCTTCTGAAAAGGGTTCTTGTACAATTAAGTGCAGAGACGACATTCCACGTAGTGTTGTAATCGAGTCGAGTCGAGTCCAGGTGGGATCGAGTCGAGTCGATAAGAGGTCGAGTCAGTTGGCGGTCGAGTCACGAGTCAAGTCGAGTCAGTAGGAGGTCGAGTCACGAGTCGAGTCGAGTCACTTTCGATAAAGTTCGAGTCAAGTCGAATTGAGTCAACAGAAATTTCGAGTCAAGTCGTGTCGAGTCGACGCTATGTGGCAAGTCGCGTCGAGTCGAGTCAACGTGGATTTTTGAAGTAAAGTATATCGAAAGAAAGGCAAAATTACCTGAGGAATTTGATCCCTCACTTGTACAGATTCAATATTTTGTTGATTCCCAAGAATTTTTATGATGCAAATTTGCTATCAATTCTTAAATTGGCAACACATATGAAAATTAAAATCTCAATTTTCCTCATCCAAATTGGCAACTTTTATTAGCAGAATCGTCATTGAAGTATTTGGCTTTGCATAAGAAATATGAAACCTCACACGTTTAGGAATTATGTGTAAAATAACGAATTTATTGTTACCAATTTGAATATGTATTAGGGATAATTTTCCTCCTTAGTATAATTCAAATGGGGGATTCGTCCTCAATGAGCTGCAAGACTATACGTTACTCATAGGTGTATGGGACCTCTTCATATTTTTTTTTTGGGGGGGGGACAACATTTTTCCCCCAAATATCTGATTAATGCCCGAAAATTCATTTTATTTATGATTTATTTTTCTATTTTTTTTTTTTAGATTTGTACTGCAAGAGGAGGCGTGAAAGGGGGTCCCCTGCAAGCAGCATTCGTAATGTGTGGATAAAGTGGCTGCGAGTGTACCCCTGTTTTGCCTTTAAAATTACATTAAAAGGTGAATCATATTGCAGAAAAATGTGATATTGATATTGAATAGTTCTCACCATAAACTTAATTAGGGGAGGGTCTGGGAGGGAGTCTCTCCCGGGATGAGAAATTTTGCATTTTTACTTACAAAGAGTATAGTATATGTCCCTGATAGTTACACATGAATTTGTATTTCATTAACTCTTAATTCATAATTTTCGCTAATTAGATGACCCTTAAATGATCTTAAAATGTGCGGGGAGGGCGTGAGAGGGATACCCCTGATACAAGAACGTGATGATAAAGATGGCTGCGTGGAGAACCCTCTCATAGCAAGAAATTGTCGTATATGTATTGCCTTTGAAAATGTGCTTTAAAGATTAACGTTGCAGTAAAATATCAGGTTGATTTTTCTTACGAAACTGTAAAATGATCGAATAGACATAAGCATAAACATCATGGGGCGAGGCGAGAAAATTTATTACGTAATTACGTGGTACAGACCGCCCTCTTTGAAGTCGGATCTGTTTGACAAATGAAAGTACTCTCGAAGTAATTGAAGGTAATGGTAACGAGATGATTATTCTTGGTGACATGAACTGTGATACGATCAAAACAAACTGGCAAGCAAAACGACCCTCAGAACTGTTTAACAATTTTAATTTTATCAACTCATAACTGAACCCACGCGTGTAACGAAATATTCTAATTCATTGATTGACGTAATCGCTACAAATAATCCCGAAAAAAATCAAAAGTCTGGGGTTATTAATGTAACCTTGAGTGATCATTATATGGTGTATTGTTTAAAGGGTAGAAAACAACAAGTAAACCAGATGCATAAGTATAGATTACGGAGGAATGCAAGCAAACTGAATCTTAATACATTACAAGAACAAATGGGCAATATGGATTGGGGATGTGTTGAGAGTTCTGATTCCCCTCAAGAAGCTTATGACAAATTTGAACGTATCATAAATTCTGTTCTAAATCGTAATGCTCCCATAAAGAAAACAAAGGTGAAGAATAAGTCATCACCGTGGATTACTGAAGAAATACAAATGTTAATTCGTGAGAAAAATGTTGCTAAACAATTTGCTAAAATATCCGGCAAAGACACTGATTGGTCTAACTACAAGAACCTCAAGAATAAAGTCACGTATGCCATTAGAAAAGCGAAACGTTCATTTATTGGTAATTGTATCGAAAATACTATGAAACACCTTTTGCCCTCAAAACGGCAACACACCAATGATGTGCCGAAACTACGAATCAGTATAAAAAATATCCACAACAATAACGAGGTTGTTAATGTATTTAATTTACTTTGCATCTGTTGGTAAACAAATTCAAGAACAAGAACAATTTACATGTGATAATAGTTTTGAAAATTACTGGCACCAAAAGCCCGAATGTGAGTTCATTTTTTTTTTTACAGTTTTCGGTAAATGAAGTTCTGAATGAAATTCATAACTTTTCCGACAAAAGTTTGAATTACATGGGGGCTAAAGAATGGAATTCGCTACCTCAGTTCATAAGACCAACGGACTACCTAAAGGACCAAACTCCATTTTGAGTGGTTTTGAGACACGGGCTGTTGTAAAAGGTTGTTCGGTGTCATTATGTTCAGAAAATCCATGAAAACGTGTGTTTCACAGTTTCAAAGATAACTTTATAATGGAACCTTAGTTTACCATGCGTGTGGCATCATATTAAAGGACACTAAATTTTATACGAGACGATACCATTCCTAAGAAGATTAAAGTATACTTTAATTGAAATTTATTTGCAGAATCATGACTTTTTATATTTTTTCCAAAATTATGAATAAAGTTCCAAAACATATTTCCCTATATTTCAAAAATATTTTCTACTTAAGAATTGTCTATTTCTCAAAAACTGTCCAACTATAAGGTCAATAATCCCTAAAAATTCCAGATTCATTGCTTAACAATTAAAGAAGTTATTGCCATCCAACGTTGATACTTTGATATTTTGCCAAAACCGTACAATGCATAACTCAATGGCCACCATGAAAAGCTTTTTTTTGTTGAGAATTTTGAAGATAATTTTCAGAGTACCTCATTTTGCCATGAGTGTGGCATCATATTACAGGGGAATAAACTTTTCTACGAAGACGATATCAAAATTTAGAGGACCAAGGTACAATTTGATTGAAATTTTGGGCACGAAATGTCACTTTTACCATTTTTTCCAAAATTATGAATGATGTTCCAAAAAGTATAAATATTTCTTCAATTTATGAATTGTCTTTTTCTCAAAAGCTTTTCAACTCTTATGTTAATAATCTCTAAAAAAAAAAAATACAAAAATCAGATTCATTGCTGGACGAGCAAATAAGTTACAGCCAACCACAGTTGACACTTTCAGTTAAAACCGTATAATACTTCACCCAATTCATCATTAAGCTTTAAATAAATTCATGCTTTGAGCGTGTGGCAAAATCACTATAATTGCCTGAAATGATGTACTATTGATATCATGAAGAAGCACATGAAGACGTACGCAACTTACGTTTGTGCATATACAATACATCATAATTCATGTGCCTTCTGACGTCATTCATTACTATGAAAGTGATACGTTTGGTGTAGATTTTTTTTATAAAACTGTTTATAAAACTATGAATGATATCAATAGAAACATTCTGTATGGATGAAAAGTGTTCCTTTTTTCGAACCTCTTTTTCGGTAGGTTTGCAGAGGATTGGAAGGTTTCAGAAAACGTTTGGCACACTTTCAGCAGTCAGAAATTTTGAGAATTACAGAAAAGTTTGACGTGCCTAACCTTTCCAAGATTTCCAATCGTATATGGATGAGTCATGTCAGACAAGGTCTCGTGCTGGTGAAAAAAGTAGTTCATTCTATTGAACAAAGGAATTAGAAGTCAAATAAATAATAGTCATTTTAATGCTAAGTGTAGTTTAACTTGGATTGAATGGGGCAATGAACTGACAAGGCAGAAATGGTTGATATTTATCAAGGAACTGCCTATTATTGCCATATTGTGGGTGTTATGTGTGTGTGTGTGAGTGTGTGTGTGTGTGTGTGTGTGTGTGTGTGTGTGTGTGTGTGTGTGTGTGGTGCGCGCGCATGGAGGTAAAAGAGAGACTACCTCCATGGTGTATGTCTGTCTGTGTGGGTGTGTCCGTGACTGACATAAAATGACAACAATATATATGATAAAAATTACGACAATGCGTGAATGAGAAAAGTTACAGCACAACACAATAAATGCATAAATAAATAATCGAAGTATATTACAAATCGTAAATCAAAAAAAATGAAATTTATATTAACAAAAATAAACTAGGAAACCAAAATGTACAAATAAAAATCAGGTACTACGAAAAAAAAAAACAACTTAAAGAAACCCACGTTTAGGAAAAACACCTCACACACAAGCACGCACGCACACACGCACACACTCAATCACAAACACTCACAAATACACACATCCTAGACAGAAATAAACATACCGAAACAATATGCACTATACAGTCGCTACAAATCTCGTACTCACACACACACACACACACACACACACACACACACACACACACACACACACACACACACACACACACACACACACACACACACACACACACACACACACACACACACACACACACACACACACACACACACACACACACACACACACACACACACACACACACACACACACACACAC
>JZLH01S0015391.1:28813-47846 GCA_001188425.1 Eucidaris tribuloides
TTAAGGTGATAAGCAAGATTTCATAATCTCTTCCATCACAGTTTAAAATTCTGTGATGTGTATCACAAACTAAAATGCCATAGCTAGGAGTCTTGGCAAAACTACTGCCAAGGAATTTGGATCAAAAAATTTGAATCTCAACTACACGTAGGGCGCACCCATCTGGTTTCATTCCCATAGCAACGTATGATATAGAGACCATCTTTTGTTGAAACTTTGGGAAAATATTAACAGTATGTACATTGGCTTATTGAGAGTGCTGACACTCAAATAATCCAGATATTTTTCATTCAAATTAATAATTTCACATCAGAATTGTATCAGTATTTAGTGTTTCATTTTCTTTGTGTGTTTTTATCCCGTTTTATTTTTCACCCAACAGCAAGGCAATGGACCAGACTGTATGCGCAATCTGATCATTGAAGGGGCATTCCAGTCGGTGGAGAAGCAACTGTTACACTATGTACTAAAACTTATTTTTCGGATTTATCCACTGTTTCCCGCTTGTTTTCAAAGAAAAAAAAAATGAACTATTGTAGATACTAGTGCACTGACTTTAAACACATGAGAACACACGTCCCTCATCTAGTGGGCGTGAGACGTTTTAACCATGTATGTACATTTTGTCGTTTTTTATTTATGCTGATTCAAAATCCCTGTATAAGTTACATGGTACACCTGATTTGATTTTCTGTCATATCTGTGCTTAAGGAAACAAAAGATCAACCCAATTCTAGTATTGATCATGAAAAATCCAGAAAATCTCCTTTGTTTTTACTTGCCATACCTCCTCATTGCCCTGTGATCCAAAGCCAAATCATCCAACTCTTATTTATTCCTCTGTCATCATTTTGATTTAGCAGTTATGAATGCATGCATGTACACAGTGGTTATCAAATTAACTGGAGTTAGTTTACAGTTTGATTGGTAGGCCACAGCATGGGAAATTCTGACGGACCAAGAAATAGGTCAAAATGATAATCCTGGAATTTTTTAAAAATCAGGGAATTTTGTTTCAAGGAAATGCTTGAAACCCTGGTATGTACTTCAACTAGCAATGTCAAGTTAGCTCCTCTTGGTAATCCACTATAGAGACAAGTGCAGCATGGTCATCTGATGTTTAAAGTCAGTGCACTAATGCAGTTGTACTCTTCATGAGATCTGTTAAACCCTCCACTATAGATTCTTTAATCTGATGGTTAGAATATTTTAAATGAAACGTGTGTTGTCCATATGCGTATGACAGTGGACATTATCTAGCATATAAGATCTAAGTTGTTAAAAGAAATGCACACTTACTTACAACTGTAATTGTAGTAAGTGGCATTGTGCCTTTCTCATTGTAAGACACACACAAAATAATGATTATTTATGACTTAACTTTGGTCTACTTTCTTGAGTTAACAGTCAAGTCGCAACATTAACAGATGAGGAGTATTTTAATTCTTGCATATATGAGTTTGATAAAATATCCTTTTATATCTAATAATCTTATTTTGTAATTAACATGTATGTTTCTTCATGTGATGTTTGATACATAAGTAGTTTGTTTACTGAGTCATAGACTCTGGGATGGGGAGGGGGAGGGGGGAGTGGATGTGTCCACCTTTTCTGCTAGAATGCTGTGGTGATTCACAATTTCCACATGTGGTGGGCTGTATTTATAGCATTTTAGTCTTGAATAGATCATTTCTTACTATTTTGCATCACATGATAACACACGTCACTTTATGTGTGGTTGACATGATGAATAGCGGGAGTTCATTGTAGTAGATTGTGAAAAAATGTCGAAAGAAATGTTACCTCTGTGTAAAACTGAAAGCTTCCGTATTAACTCAATTGCCGAGAGACTTGTGTCGCTAGATCCAAGTCTCTTTAAAATTTCATCCATACCAGGTGTACGCAATATATTTAGTAGCAAGACCATTTTCTGTTCAAATATTTCTACCTATAACAAGCATGGGAGACCATTTCATTACTCAGAAACACACCACTGGAAGAATGCCTGTGGGTCATATATGGTATAAAAGTTTTTCAAATATATATTTGCACCATTAACATCATCCAACATATGTCTCTGCATATGATGAGATTGTACAGGTATAGCCTAGATCACACTATTGCAATAGTTAAACCCTTACACACAGAGAAAACCCCAGAGTGATTGGAGTACAGTTTTCAATTGATACACAAACTTTCAAAGCAGGCGTGATAATTTTTAGTTTACGGTGGTGTGATCCAAATTGTTGCTCCATCCATATATGGTTGGAATTTGCTTGGATCAGGAGTATTCTCAACCTTAGTATCATTTCAGAATGATCATAGTAAAGTCCAGTACACTATACATACTGTACATTATGTATTTCGAATGCAGAAATTTCCAAGAGGGAGGAAGTTTTGTGAGAAGATTATGAGTGATTCATTTTAAATAACAGTGGTCTCCACTTAATGGGGTAACATTTAAAGGGGTACTCCTGTTAAATGGGTAAAATTTAGCAGAACATTTCTTATGTTTCCTTATTGAAATTTCCTCCATTTAATAGGGTACCCCTATTAAATGGGTAAAATGCAAATGCAATGAAGTGGAGACCACTGAAGTACTTTTTTTCTTCCTTTTTGTGTGTTTTTAATGCTAAAAGTATTGGTAGTTAAATCCATTGAATTCTTTGTGTTTATGCTTACGGTGTAAATGCATTATTTTAAGAGGTGTGATTTCCATAAAATTGGCCAAAGATCCAAAACTGTAAAATTTTGAGCATAAAATGTACATCTAGGAGATTCAGTAATGAATCCTTGAGCTACTAAATTCAGTGAGAATCAAGTGCCAATTTAATTACGGTATGTGCAACGTTTATTATTTGGCATTGTGTTTAGCCGTGTTTGTAGTTAACTGGGTAGGGTGGGTGGTTGTAGGAATGGGGGAGGGGTTGGGAGGAGATATTGTTGGAAATGGACCCGAGTTTTTGGTCATTACTGTCGGGTGTTTTTGGATCAGAGAATGTGGCATCTGTCATGTTAATAAGTACATGTATTTCTTATAAAAGGTCACATGAAATGTAGACTAGCCATGTTCTCGTATTGTACCACAATGTAAAAAATAGGATCCCCTTACCACCACCTACCAATGCCCCACCCACCTTACGACTCACCTGGAAAATATGGAGAAAGTAGGCACACAATTTTGACCCCATGCGACAGTTAGTGAGAAATGTGCCTGAACTGAATGTACTGTACATAAATGTTGCCATCTTCCAAATTTCAAATTCAAGTGTTGCTTTTGATATATCACATTTACACAGAAATTGACAAAAGGAGTAACAATATAAATACTGTGCTGTGGCAATAGGGAGACAAAAATTGTCGTAATTATGGCATTCATCCCCCCCCCCCCCGAGTAGTATTTATGTCTTCATAGTGTTGTCAGTTTATCCCAAGTATTCCTCTGCCCAAGTTTAGCCAGGAAAATTCTCTCTGACCAATTCCTAGTATAACTTTGCACTGCCTGTGAACTGGCATGTGTGTATACTTGGTACGTGCTCAGCACACACTCATAAAATCAGGTCTTTTCATGTATGTCATTAACATTAAGGTGTATAAATATGGTACATCCAAAACTAACATGTAGATATATTCGTACGTGGACATGTACGTTTTGTCTGGAATGACAATTTTTTGTTTATGGAGAATTACCACGACTGTCATTAAGATATCTTTTGAAAAATACTGTACAGGTATGTGAATTTTCCCCAGTTTCCTGCTCTTTTTGTGTGTCAGTTGTGTAATTAGTCATTAAGAAACCTTTTACCTTGTGCATTTCAAAGGATATCTCAATGACATGTTTGTATTCTCCATGTTAATCATGTTTTTTTTCTTTCTTTTATTTATTCTGTAGTGTAGGTACTACCTTAGCATTATTGCAAATAGTGGGCAAGAGGTATTTAAATTGTTGTGCCCTGTAGAAGGGCAACTGATGCTGTTGTTGTCAGGACCAGTCTCGGGGCCATCTTTTGGGTCTCGGTCTTGGTCCCTAGACCGAAACCTAGTGCTAGACAAGTTGAATACATGTATTCATTTTTATATGTGTGGTTTCAATCTTGGGACTTTCGGTCTTGACTGTACATCAATGGCATCTGCATGTAAGAACATACTTTAAAATCATCGACACTTTAATTATTATTATTATAACTTTTGTTTGTGTTGCTGTAAACATAATGAAAGACTGATGTAAATTATTTGTGCTTTTTGTTTCAGTTTAACCTATAGATGTGTAACACAAGGTAGATATTAGATTGAAAGCTGTTCCCAACAACAATCCAGAGTGTGTGTGTATGGCTTTGTAATTTTGTTACTCTATGCATGTATCAAACAAAAAACATATATAGTTCAGCAGATACTCTTTCTTACCCCATACTAAAATGAAACATTGTTTTGATTCAAAAAAATATAATTAAAATTGTAATTATGTCTAGGAATGTTGCGTCTGTGCCTTTTCATTATGTATTTGTGGGATATGCACATAGGTAGAGCAGTATGTTGAAATTGTCAGTCAACCATGACATGTACAGTGTTTTTTAGCTCATCCGGCCCAAAGGGCCCGATGAGCTTATGCCATGGCGTGGCGTCCGTCGTCCGTCCGTCCGTCCACAGTTTTGAAAATGTTTCTTCTTCGTCATTTCTCAACCGATTTTGATTCTGATTGGTTCATATGATAGGGCTAGGTGGGGGATTGAAAACTTGTACACAGAATTGTGAAATTCATTATATATCTTAATTTATGCAAATTTATTCAAAATCACAAAAAATGCTTCTTCTCCTTCATTTCTCAACCAATTAACTAAGACAAAATGTCACTATTTGTCTTACGGTTAAATGGGGAGGGGTAGTGGGGCAAACAGTAGGAGGGCCTAATGTTGCTTCCCCATGAGGGCATTAAGATGAGATGCCAAATGCCCTTTTTACGCACAAAATGTCCATTAACCATAATTTACCCAATTGTGTCTTTTTTGTACTGTAAACATGCCCCGTCCGGGGCACAAAAAGAAGAAAATGAATGAAAAAAATATGAAAATATAACATAAAATATAATAAATAACAAAAGAGAATCTCCTTCAGGAACGAAAACGCGTAGATTAAAAAAGTGTGACTTTTTTCAAAAACGGCACATTTCATTTTGAAAAAGGGGCATTTTTCCCTATCCGAAATTTTTGGGGGGCAAGTGCCCCCCCTGCCCCCCCGGTTCCGCCGCCCCTGTGTGTGTGTGTATGTGTGTGTATATGTGTATGTGTGTGTATATGTGTATGTGTGTGTATATGTGTATGTGTGTGTGTGTACGTGTGTGTGCTGTCTGTGTGTGTGCTGTGTGTTTGTAATCGCCTCCAACCGTGGACGTTTTGGATTAATTTTTACTGTACAACTGCGGGCGTACCTTCCAGGGGGGACGGTCCACATTTTTAGATCTTGTAATTGAGGTGCTTATGCGACATTGCAACCAGTAAGCAAGGTCTGGGGGTATATAGAGAACGTCCACATTTGGAGGTTGTGTACAGTAATGTATACGTCCGCAATTGTTGGAAGTTTCGTCCTCATTTATAGGTGAAAATTGTGTTGTGTGTCCTGGGTATTACCGTTACAAACATACACTCACACACACACAGATACACTGACATTAAAAATTGTACGTCCTCGGTCGAAGGTGATTACACGTATGTGTGTGTGTGTGTGTGTGTGTGTTGCTACAGAATAAGGTACTGAACAGAATCAAAATAACACACCTCCCCTATATTTGTGTATGTGGATCTCTTACAAGTGAAAGTCAGTATTATCTAGTTTAACTAGCTTTACATTTTCAAATTCATTAATTTTTCAGCCTAAACAGTAAATTTAGCAAAATTTTGAAAAACGACAATGAAGTAGCAATTAACTGAAATCTTCATGGTTACATTGCATAATATCACACCTCACTGATTGCTGGCGTATAAAAGTGTGTGTGTGTTTGTGTGCATGAGAGTGTGTGCCTGTGGTGTGTGTGTGTGTGTGTGCATGAGAGTGTGTGCCTGTGGTGTGTGTGTAAGTGTGCGTGTGTGTGTGTGTGTGTGTGTGTGTGTGTGTGTGTGTGTGTGTGTGTGTGTAATCGCGTTCAACCGGGCCATAAGTATGACACTCCACATTCAGATTGGGGACGTTCAGAAAATGGGGACGGTCCCCACCCCTCAAATGGCCAGAAATCAAACGTAGATGGCCGGCGCTAAAGCGCCTTAGAAAATGGCCCAAAATTTGTGTGCACCCCCAACGTCCCCAGTTACTGGTGAAATATCATACACACACTCAAAACGTCCCCGATTTGCATGTTGTACATGGGAGTGTGTGTCCACGATTGCATGTTATACGGAGTGTGTTTGTTTTTTACTGTCCCCGTTTGGCGGCAGTTACACGTATAGGTGTGTGTATGTGTGTGTATGTGTGTGTATGTGTGTGTGTGTGTATGTGTGTGTGTGTGGTAGGGTGTGTGTGTGTGTGTGTGTGTGTGTGTGTGTGTGTGTGTGTGTGTGTGTGTGTGTGTGTAAGTGATGACTGATTTTCAATAACAATGGGCAACACAGAATTATTGATTACAATATATTCATAATTCGTTTATTTACATACTGCAAGGCAAATTAGTATATTGAGATGCATAGTTCAATGCAAAAGAAAGTCGCAAGTAAGTCCATCACTCCAAACAAAAATATACAAAGGGAAAAAGAAAGCAAGAGTTTTTTTTTTCAGAAAAAGTTCCACTGCATGAATATCTGTGACAAATATATTCTTATTAAAGTTCACAAAAAATCAGAGGCTTCTTTGCAGAGTCCCTTAATGAATGACTGTGATTTAATAGACAACAATATGATATCAATTTGCTGATTCCCACTGTTAAAACATTTACATAAGATCCCCATTGTGGTAAACCAATTTCAGGAAGCAGCAGATCAAAGTTTTAGTCACAAATTTATCAAAGGCCAATTCCAGGCTGATTGCAAGTTGCTTTCAATAGAAGCAGAAAAATCAGCAAAACAGTGAAAATTTCAGAAAACTGGGACAAATATTAATTAAGTTGTAATGTTTATAAATTTTTACGATCATTACAAATGGATAAACTGCATTATTCTACGTGAGCAACCTTCCAGCTAGTACACGTATATACGCAAAACGTCACTATATTTTCCTTTTTTCCTAATTAAACTATCTTCAAGTCTGTACTCCATGTATGTTTATGATAACACTGCTTTACAAGTTTTCTATAGTGAGGTATACTCGTTCGAGCACAAATATTCAAGAAAATGTTAATTTAGTGACATTCTGTGTACAAAATGAATGGAAGGTTGCTCACAATAAATGCTGCAACGTTGACAATTTTGTAATGATTTTTTTGAGCTTTCAGCAAATGTATATCTCCATTCCCATTTGTCGAACTTTCCTCAATTTTTCACTGGCTGTTCTACTGATTTATCTATCTATTTATTTATTTATTCATTTTTTTTTGCTTCTATTCAAAGCAACTAGCTATCAGCTTGAAATTGCCCTTTAATTATATCTTCTTATTCATGTAAATTGAATAAACCCTTTAAATTTTTGGCATACATGTATTTCGTCTACAAACCTACTAACTTATTTCTGTCATGTTTCAATGTAATCTTTCTCCTTTGAACCTTTTTCCTTTTTCAGTACAATGCACTCCCTTTATAACGAACATGGTTATAACAAATTCCTGTTGCAATGAAGTAAAAATTCTGGTCCCAAAATTATTATCTATATAATTATCTTGATATACTTTAAAGGGCAGTGACATACATGTAATTGGGAAAAATAAAAAAATGCCTCTGGAAAAAACTGGTTGAAAGATATATCGGTACAATGGATACACCAGCTGGAGTGTATCTCCTGGCTGGAAGAATTTATCTTGAATGTGTTTACTTGAGCTTAATCAAGCCATAGAGAGCTACACAATAGATTTGGGTATACTGATGGAAGTTACTTTAGAATGAGTCAACTTTTGACTACCAAATTTTCACAGTAGAATCCTTGTATAGTGTACTCGATTCTAGAATAAATTCATCCCAAGTTGAGGACCAGCCCCAATCATGTAATTTACCTTTACCAGTTCAGTTATAACAAAATTTTGATACAAGGAAAGAAAACTCCCAGTCCTGAGGACTTCGTTATAACGGGAGTCACCTGTATCTCAATTAAATAAAGATATAACTAGCAAAGTCTATCAAGTTTTGTTATGTGGTACTGAAGGCTCCATATTACTCTCTGAAAACTGCAAATGTATTGTAATAAAGACTATGGCATGAATTCTTTAAAAGGAGAGATAATACATGTTCATATAGAACATGAACAATCATTTATGGTGAAAAAATTTGAAGCTTAACCCCTTAGGGACAACGTTCTTGTACAGGAGCCTAGTACATTTCATATCCACAGATGTAGGGCTATATATGTATTGGTCAATAATGTGCATTTTATGAGACAGGGGCCTTGAGGCAAGATAACCTTTACCCTTTGGGGAGGGAAGGCAGCACATGTCGCCTGGCAACCAAGTTCTCCCATAAAATAACCTGCTTTTTTTTAACTGTCAGCTGTGAGTGTTGCAATATTTCTCCTACTTGATGAGTAATATGGAAAATTCAGACATTACTGAATATTTTTTCTATCAAATATGAATCATGAAAAACAGAAAACTGTTATCTTAAGGTGAATTTCAGAAACTGTCCCTGATTCAAAGAAATGTCCCAGAAACTCTGACCACAAAGGGTAAGGTTTAGGTGAAAAGGTTATGTTTGTGGAAGCCAATCATCTCTGAGTGTATGATGTACTGGGCTGGCTTGTGTACAAGCCCAACTTCTCCAAGAGGTTATAGGTCCCAACACGTATGTTTATTATCCAGGTGGGAGGACAAGGGTTAAGTTGCACAAAAGAAAAAGCCATTAGACTGAGGACAGTAGGTATGGTGTATGTGGAAAATGGAAAAACATCACTGGAAGTAAGTACAAGACAGAAATCACAGAATTTCACTGAAAATATTTTTTGATACAGAAATGAAATTTCAACAGATAATGAGACATGAAATTAAATGAAATGAAGTAAACCTTGTCCACAAACTACATGTATGAAGAAAAACTCATTTGATGCAAATTTGAAAACTGTTTGCCACAGGTAAGTACCATATTTATGTGCAAAGCAATGTGCATGTATTTACTGTTTCTTTTTTCATTTGATTTTGGTTTTGTATTTGGTTTTACAACACAGAATGTGACCTGACAAAAACACAGCAACTACAACAAACACAAATGTGGAACTTGTGGCCCTAGGTAACACACAGGTAGCTAACAAAAATCTGAGCTAGAGGTTAACATGAGGTTAGGTTTAGGCTTACTGTAAGGCATAGGATTGTAACCTTACACAAACGTCATGAGGTTAGGGAGAGGGTTCTAATCATAACCGTCACCCTAACCCTAACACTCATCTCATGTCAACCTCTGGTTCCGTTCTTTGCATGTTGTCCGACATACAAAGTCGGACGAGGTATTGGGTCTAATGACCAAAATTTCAGAGCAATGCTGAAGCTAGCACCTGTAACAGCTATTATGTATGGCAATGAGTTATCATACACAGTAGAATGCATGGCTCTCCACTCAAGTGCTAGCTTTGGCCCACTGGAGAAGAAATCTAAACAGAGTAAAGTTTCAGAATAAATATGCTGTTCATCTCTGTATTATCAAATTAATGATAAATACGATCAAATGCTTGATCTGTTATTTTAATGACTCAGAAAAAGATTGACCCAACAGGATTCAAACCTGAAACCTGATATCCGGTCAGCGGCACAACCACCAGGCCATGCTGGGTAACGGCAATGCCACGGTTTAGTAAAGTTTGTTTTTCACACAAAATAAATGTTTATAATTTTTATACCAACAATGACTGTGTCATGCCAGTATAATGAGACTTTTCTGGCACAAGTAGAAAAATGACAATATAGGCCTATAAACTACAAATAACAGTAGCTAAAATATTATTTCAAGTGAGGGAAGAGGTGCTGAAGGAGACATGCAGGAAAAACACAAAACCCACACACAAAGAAGCAACAATATACACATGTGCTGAAATATAGCCATTTGAAAATGTCAGTAATCATACCACATCTTCATTAGGTCATCAGCATGAGATATACTTGTATGCAATGAGGTAAAGAGAAAGAACCAAGTAATTTTTGTGCTAGATTTGAAGACATAATATGCCTACAGAAGTGAGAAGGGTAATATTCACACAAATATTTGGTTCAATGTGAACTGATGAATGGACAAATGTGACGTTATTGTATCATGCATCAGAGAATGAAATTTAAAGTTTTACATGGCATAGAAAATGAAGATGGATAATTGCAAAACCAATTGATTTCATGATGTTCTCATAACAAACCATTATAATTGTATGAGAAATGTGTGTAACTTATCAAATGCCCATAATACATTCAACTCTTAAAATGCCAAAGTCACAAATATGCATCACAAAATACACGCAATTCCCATAGAGCTGTACTTTCTTTTGGTACATTAAGAGTGAAAGATACTGTATCTTTCTTGAATTTGAAAGGCATTTGATCACACAAAAGACTCTCATTATACAGACCACTGACTTAACATGTTTTTGTTACAACAAAGACATTTTTCCAATCCCTAAGTTGAAATTTTGTTTGTATATATTTTTTTTCACAATCATGATGTGACAAAGTTTTGATATAATAAAGTTATAATTTTACTGGTCATAGGTTGTCTGTTATAATGAGAGTCTACTATAATGGAGACTGTAGTCATGGACAGTCACGCAGAACATTAATGTTAGCATTCACTTTGAAAAGCACTGATTAACCCGTTGGAGATGATTTGATTTCAAAATAATAGACCTCACAGACTCAAGCCTGAGATATCTAGTTCTTAGTCTCCAACAGGTTACTACAAAATGCACCAAACTGTTTTGCCTAAAAAAAAAAACAGTTGATGTGTGAAACATGGACACGCTTTCAGACAAAACGTGCAGAGTGACATTACTTTGATGCTGCTCACATGGCAGTGTACCACGTTCTCTATGGCAAAAAAACTTTTTGTGAATTCCAATGATTAAGACCATGAAATTGTGATTTTATACAAAATTGTGATTAAACATTGAGTGAAAAATATTAGACATTCATGATTTGTGTACTAAAAATCAATACCGTCCCATTTCAAAGAGAAAAAACCCCACAGTATCAGCCCAACTCTTTGAACTGTTGCTTACTACAATATTAACCCATTGGCTACATGTACTGGATGCGTCCTGTGTCAACTCTATGAGATTTTCAGAATCACTGAGGCAAAAGGTTGATTAACAATCCACCATAGAATCAACCCCTCACTTGTGCTGTCCACTGTCCACAGTCACACTCCAAATAATTGCACATTACATTCTCTTGCTAGTGGACATCTGTCATGCTTATTGGACCAAGTGCATGTGAGACAAACAATTTGAACTTATTACTTACACTAATTAACAAGTAATACTACAAAAAGACCAGTTCAAACCTAGGTCAGGGCATGACAGTGGCCTTTGATGAGAGAGAAGGAAAACCATAGGGAAAATTAATATTTTCTTTTTGGAGGGGCCACTTTTCCTGTTTCAATACATTCCAGATACTCTTTGTATTGAACCCTATGGCAATTTACTGGAACTCTTGCAAATTTTGTCATTTCGTCCCCTGAAATTGTATTTTTCTTCATTGGAGCATCACCATTAATACTGAACCTACAAAAGGAGTAGAAAATGATTCCCAGAAATAGAATTACAATTACATTACTTGATAAATAAATAAAGAAAGAAAACAGACAGCTGAAGTTCCTGAAGTCACCATGGCATGGAGCAATGCCAACATCTTGCTTTACCCTTTGGGGATGACGAGTTTGTACAGAAGCTCAGGATATCTCACACCCAAGAATGATTATCTTCATTTATACTGATTAACAATGTGTACTTAATAGGACAGATAATTTGTTTGACAATATAATCAAAGTTTGCATGGAAAGATTACATAAATATGGTGATCGTGCCTTTCCGTTCTTGCTCCTGTACTTTGGAACCAGCCCCCTTTCCACATTCATGAAGCCTCTTTCCTGGACACATTAAACTCACTACTTAAAACTCATCTTTTCCAGTAATTTCCATCTACTATAGTACTATTGTCTCACAGCACCTAGAAACTTGTGTATTAGTCACTAACTAAGTTTTGTATATCATTATTATATTTTTTGGGATTCTGAGGAAGGAAGTAGTCTCTGTATGTGTGATGTACTGGGCATTTGTACAAGCTCGTCATTTCAGGGGGTTAAGCCAGATGGGATGAAATTGCATACATTCACAAGTTGGATTACCAATAATTTAAAAAATGTCACATTTTTGCAGTAAAGTGCTACGACTTGATTTTAATTGCTGACTTTCTTTGCTTGCCAACATCTCACTGAACGGTTGCAGTAAGGCACACGAAACACACACATACATTGGCGCAGGTACTAGCGAGTGTTCTGTCGTGCTGAGTGCAGACACATTGTGATAAGTGGAATGTTAGGGAGTGTGTGTCTTGATGAAGAGAACTTGACAGATGAGCTGGCAGGAATGTGCGCTTCACCAGTCGCTCCCGAGAGAATAGCGGAAGTCGTCATCATCATCATTATCGTTAGCGTCATCGGAACTAAAATCTGTAAAAAAATGAAAATAAATACATATAAACTACTACTACTACTACTACTACTACTACTACTACAGTCACTGCTACTTCTACTACTACTACTACTACTACTACTACTACTACTACTACAGTCACTACTACTTCTACTACTACTACTACTACTACTACTACTATTACTACTACTACTACTACTACTACTACTACTACTACTACTACTACTACTACTACTACTACTACTACTACTACTACAACTACTACTACTACCACAGGTTCTACTTCTTTTATCATTACTACTACAAAACAGTGACACCTAAAGACCTGGCAAGGGAAGCAAGAAAAGTGGTCTTTATATAAAGTTTGTCTTTAAGTGTAATACACATTTCAATGAGAAGCACCTTTCAAGGGAAACAAAAAATATGGTCTTTCTTTACAGGTGCTTGCTAGAGCAGGTTTGGGTGTACTACTACTACTACTACTACTACTACTACTACTACTACTACTACTACTACTACTACTACTACTATTACTACTACTACTACTACTACTACTACTACTACTACTACTACCACTACTACTACTACCACTACTACTACTACTACTACTACTTCTACTACTACTTCTTCTACTACTATTATTACTACTACTACTACTACTACTACTACTTGTAGTATTGCTACTACTCCTATTACTGCTACTTACAACTACTACTAATTCTAATACTGCTACTACTACTACATACATTCTTTGACTTTCATATCAAACTTGTAGTCACTAGAGGCCCGATAAAACCCACCTGAATCTCCAAACAGCAAACTCTCTGGTGTATCAAACGAACTCCCTGAGCCAATCTCTTCAAAATCACTCCCCGATCCCAGATTGTCATCGTCATCATCATCATTGCCTTCATCACCATCTCCCCCATTATTATTCTGGTCATCATCATTGCCATCGTCATTATCATCGTCCACCAGGTCATCAAAGTCATCCAAGCTGTCATCATCATCAGAGCCACTATCATCCTCATCTCCCTCATCCTGATGGCATGAAATATAGAAAGATGAGCATGGAATGCACTACTTGCTCACATTTTATAATTGGAAGTAGGGATGGCCTTGGCCAGGTTGAGACCCATGAGGCCAGTGGATATCCACAGCAGGGTTATGCATGTTAAATGCTGAGTGTCTCATTTGGACACTGCATTATTTTTACTCAGATTTGATCAAACAAAAGAGAAGTATATAAAACTGCAGCATTAAACATTTTTGGATTCATCAAAGTTTTTGAAATATAAATGATAAATCATTTACAACTGGACCGTTCCTCTAGATGTATTTTGTAATGGTAGTCTAGGTTTCAGACAATGGATGTTGCTTTCACCTTCTAATTTTGAATTTGCCCCTTTGCAAAAAAGGGGTGCTTGAACACCAAAATATACCCCATGGGTGCGCCAATGCCACTACCCACAAATTCAAAGGCATTCACAGTGCTTGAAAAAAAAATGCAAACCTGTTCATCCTCATCTTCATCTTCACCATCAGCCTTGCGGGGGCGCCCTACTTCATACATCCTGCAAACACTCTCCACGTCCAGGCTATCAGCCCCACCTTGTTGCTACAATGAGAACAATGAGAATCAGGATTCACATCAGTTTTATCACACAGGTATCTCCAAAGATTCTTCCTATTAGACAAACATTTCCTCACAAGAAAATTACAGTACCAACCTGTTTTTTATCTAGCCAGAGAATATGTCAGCAACATTACAGCATTTTTGAGCTAATCTCTGTATTTTTTTTTTTTTGGGGGGGGGTAGGAGGTTGATCAGTCATTTTTCATTCATGGTCAATATTTCTTTTTAATGTTATTTAATTGATGGAATTAAGATGTTTGAATAGATGAAAAGATTTCTAAATGATGACATACACAGTTCAAATCATACACGTCAT
Source organism: Eucidaris tribuloides (assembly GCA_001188425.1). NCBI lineage: Eukaryota > Metazoa > Echinodermata > Echinoidea > Cidaroida > Cidaridae > Eucidaris > Eucidaris tribuloides. The sequence goes on from JZLH01S0015391.1 coordinate 43,513, forward strand.
AACAGCCAACAGTAATGTTAGTATTTCGAAACTGAATATTTCTGTAAGTAGTTATTTCTAGTATTACAGCTTTCTGATAAAGAGTGCCACAATACGAATCTTTACACTGTCAAAGTCTCCTGCCATTTTGCACACAAATAATTTAGTCAAGGTATCATTTTACAATTAACTTTGATAATCAGTCTTGTCATCTGGGCAAGACTGATTTCTCAGATGTTTCATTCTCTTATGTTTTCAATAAATGATTTCAAACAAGGTGACAGTCATAATATGTCTTGCCCCATTACATTAACATTAGACCTCGTTTGGCCTTTGACCCTAAATAACATTGAGGTCCCTGTAAGGCATCTACCATCTAAGTTTGGTTACAAACAGGTTTTGGTTAAAAAATTGCCAACCCCAAAAGAAAATTGCTGGTAAATTTTAACTTTTGACCTTATAAGACCTTTGACCAACACACAAGAGCTTTGACCACCAAATAACATTGAGGTCCCTGTGAGGCATCTACTATCCATGTTTGCTAAGGATCCCTTAGTTTCACTCCACCTTGGTGGTTTGACCAAATGAGCAATTATGCAATTTCCCAATTAATATGGTAAACAACACAGAAAGATTATGACTTACCTCAACGAGGACTAGGTAGGTGTCTAATGGGTCAGTGGCCAGATCAAAAATGTTCCTCTTCACATCAATTGTTGCTATGGAAACATAAGAACACATAAAATAAAGGTCATATAGGAATATATAAATCAAATGTAGACTAAAACAGAAATATTATAGCAAATTCTGGCTAAACTATACCATTCCATCTTTGGAGCTAATTCATTAATGTTTGGTGTAACAGATTAGGCTCAGATTATTGTTACAATCTTAGGACATCTCCCCCCCCCCTAATATTTGTGTTAATCCCCTAATGAGTATTTTGCAATAGATAAGACCTTAGTGAACATTATCAGAGTTTGCGATCAAAGTAGGTGTAGCCGAAGTGGGAGTGGAAGGGGCAAACAGGGACATGACCACACTGGGTTTGGTGACCTTAGTGCAAAAATGGGAGGGGAGTGTCAATGTTTCAACAATATAAGCCTACAAGACAGAAGGGGTATTATTACGGATTAACTTTTCATTCTACTTCTATTTTCTTTTTTTGTATGAATTTCAAATATCCCACCCTCCAGAAAAGAAGAAGAAGAAAAGAAAAAAAAAAAAACAATCTCGGCACCACTACAATCATGGTAACAATAACCCTCTCAGTATCAGTGTAAAAAAATTCCACATCTTTGCACGTGATAGTCTCGAGTGTGAAGTTGAAGGCATTAATTTCATACTTACCGATGGGTTTATAGTCCGTGGCATCAAAGGTTCTGAAGGAGGAACCAAAGGGACTCTTCATCCTCTCCTCCACCAGCTCTTCATCACTGTCACTCTGGAATATAGCTGGAAAAATAAAATAAATATATATATCAAAAAACATATATATAGATTGATTATTACATAAATACTGTATGTAAAGATAATCCAATGAAGTCATCAATAAATACATAATCCTTTATTTAAAGAATGTGTCGTCCATGATTTGCACATCCCAAAATGAGCTCACCAAGCAACATAAGCTGAAATCCTTCATAACTAACATAAAGATTCACATAAATCTCAACCTCTCACAAAAGCATTGGGGCTGAAGAGTCAGATTTTGTGAACATAAGTGCTGATAAAAATCCAAACAGAATGCAATGACGTAATGTTGCTCACTGAATTTGAATTTTACACAGCCGTTAAAACTAACACTCCCAGACCCGATTTGTATATAATCTAGTAAAAACTGAATTGATCAAAGCTTACTAGGTCAAAATCTCACATCAGTACAGTTGGATGATTGTCAAGCAATCTTTGCTACTGTTGGACTCTACCAAATTCAAAACAGTTCTATTGAATCATCTTTGCCTCATGCTGCCAGACTTACTCCTCCCTGACTGGCTTGAGACTAGTCTTGTCATTGCTCCTTCAACCATCCACAAAGTCTGCCTAATGCTTTTAATCTGTATACAATGTGAAATAGTACGCAATTCATGGACTGTTTGTTTGTGTCTAGCACGTAAATGGCCAATGGTGCCTGTTATTTGGTTCGCTAATGGGTGTGGCTTACAACTTATATCTTTATGACTGAAAAAATTTTCACTATCGATCACCCCAATAACAAATCAACATATACAAGGCCTGGTACCTATTTGTTACACATCCTCCCCAAAATGCCAAGATTTTTGTATGTCAACACAAAAAATTATCTTGTTTCAGAGCAGAATAGCATAAAAACTCACCTCCATAGATGACAGTCGCTGTACTGTTGAATATGACACGACACTGGTCAAGGGCTGGAACAGTGTGGAGCAAATGGAATGTCCTCACATCCCACTAGAACATTGTGGAAAAAACGGGTGTTTCGTCAAGGAACAAATCATCAGAAATTTTATCAAAACCTGTTTCCCTATCCATACAAAGAGGTTGCAACAAGATGCCAGTAGTTTCACCAGATATAATACTGTTTACTAAACTGTTATGTCTTCAAACTGTTTTAAATTATATTCATGGTTGTTAGGTATATCACCTTTGAGGGGGCTGCACTGGAATGAAAGGTTTGCAGAGAGAATTGAATCATAAAAAAGAATGACCCAACAGGACTTGAACATGAAACCTACAAATATCCAGTCAGTGGCCCTACCACAAATATATGCTGGGTTAACAGTAATGCCACGGTTTACCTGGTCAAAAATACCTGTGGAGGATTGTTTTAAATTCTTTTGGTGGAGGGAGCGGAGGGGGGGGGGGGGTACGGAGGGGATTGGAATGTCGGAGCTGAACTCCCCTTGGTTCATCTTCCTTTTTATGGTATTTATTATTCAACTACATGCCATAGAGGTAGCTTACAGTTTGAGACTGTGTGCAGGATGCAATGATCATCTTCTTTACAAAAATATTGTCAACAATATATCGTCGGCGTTCATCTGAAACGCTGTATCAGTCCACGCTGAGCTCAAACACAATTTTGAGCAAATTGAGTCTAAATCCAACTTTATATTCCCACTGTTTGTTCTAAGCCATTGCAGATATTCATTCCTAGAAAAATACCTGACAATGAGTTAAGGATGCTTAGGGTCTCTTTTTAAAAGCAGTGTCTTTATTTGTGCAAAAATTTGGGGAGAAATCACAAACGAGCCAAATGCATATATTTTTGGTTTTATGGGACAAGCTCTCACTGTACGAACACCCCATAGGCGATACGGCACTTTTTAGTGTGCGTATCATGCACGCAGTCAACCACACTGTTGTATGTCTCAATATACATGCAAAGTCAATGCGCACACATACAACAGTTTGCTGATTGCACGTATTATGCACGAAGTCAACCAAAGTATTGCATGTCTACACGGCAGTACACTATTTAAATAGGAAAAACAAGAATTATACAGAATTGATACGTCCTTGGATCAAAAACATGGCAAAATCTTGGAAAGTAAAAGTTTTTATACCAAAGCACTTTCTCCAGGTATAGAATGAGACTTCTACTCTAATTTTCCACACAAAACTCAAAATCAATATTTTGACCCCAGATGGACATTTACGACAGTTCGGATGATCGTTGAAGATATATTTAATCTAATTTGTTTTCTTTTGTTACCATGTCAACATCCACACTCAAAGGATACAATTTCAGAATTGATGATGACTTCTAGGCCCGACGGATGGAACAGCCCACTGATCTTGTTCTGGAACTGATCAAATTTGTAGACGGGCTTCGTTGTCCTGATGTCCCACAGCACCCCGTCGTTGAGCACCAGGTCATCCGTGGGGTCAAAGGTCGCACAGTTGTTGGAGTAGTTGTTACTGAGCTGTCCATCTTGCAGGGTTAAGATGAGCTGCCCGGTTGAGGTATCATAGATCTACCAGATAGAATTATTAGCAGTATCTTTTATATTTACCACAATGTTTAGAATGACATTTGACTGTATTCACATAATTTAACTGAGAATAGAGTGTTATTCATCTCAAATGTATGATATGGTGTCATTGCACACTTAAGCATTGTTTTCTCAAACACAACATTTTGTGTGGAAGAGTATGAAGTTATCAACAATCAAATTAAAACAATCCTGAGAGCTTGACAGTTGAGTTATTTGCATGGCAATAACATACAAAATGTCATTCTTTTAATTTTAGTCAATTGCATTGCAATTGGCTTTTGCTCATGTTATTACAGACTATAGTTAAAAAATTGAAGATACCATTACCATATAATATCTTGATCGCATAAATGTCAATTTCTCAGAATAAATGAGTAT
>JZLH01S0015391.1:51460-76233 GCA_001188425.1 Eucidaris tribuloides
CCCCCCCCCCGCCCCGAGAGTCTCGTAGCCGCGTCTCGCGATCGCCTCCGAAAATCGGCACACAAGTTACCGCATCAGCGTAATCTACAAGGGACTTGTATAGTTAATTACCCGCGCGGAATTAATTTCTAATACAATTAATTTTGCTAATGTTTATGCATAAAATCATAATTAAGCTGTAAAATCACTAATAAGCTGCCGCACATGCTAATTTTTTGTGTCTGGACACTCTTTTTAGCATTGGCTTACAAGTATTTAAATTGGAAAAAATCGGAATCAAAATTGATTTCCTATGTAGTTTATTGTTTTTTTCACGCATTTCTTATGTATTATCTTTGTTTTTTCAACCGTTTTGTATTTCTATGTTTTTTTGAATGAAATTCGGGACTGTCGGGGACACTTTTGGCGGTCATAAACAGCACAATAATTCATTAATTTCAACCAATAAAATGATAAAAATAATCAACATTTATGGAATTTTGGCTGATAAACACCAATTTGTATTGAAATGTACACAAATAGTGTTTTGTGGCGTTTTTGGGGGGGTGACATGCAAGTACAAAATGTTACGTTAACTGCGGAACGCCGGTTTACGCCGGACAGTCGCAAATTGTGTCAAAGATGCGGCGACATTCAGAGAATAGTAAGTAGATGAAACGACCGTGGCATCTGCTGCGCGGCGTCGCGACTTTTGCGCGAAACGTGTAGCGGGGAGCGCGATTCTCGCCCCCCCCCAGCTTTTTAGGGTAACCGTATTTGTAACTGGGCTGATTTCAGACGGCGGGTTTTACCTGGGGGGGGGTCAATCTGATTGACCCCTCCCCCCCCGACCCGGGAGGATCTCGGCCGCGCATCGCGGGCGAACGCCGCGGTATACACTTTGCGTGGTGCATAGTGCGGATTAAACTACGACGACGTTATAGTAAATTTTCAGAAAAAAATATTTTTTCTGAATTTTTTAAGTAATTAAGTTATGGGCAAATAAGTGTATTTTGAAATTTGCTTCGGGCTATAAACCTCACTAAAAACAGCTAGATAGAATGCTATTTTTGAACGTGAAGATATTCATTTGTGACATTTCTAACAATTATCTACAAAAACGTTTGCGGAAGTGTGAATTAAATGTTCTTATTAGTTTTATGGTTTTTGAATTTTCTTAGTGTATTTCTGTGTTTTGTCGACCTTTTGTTTTCTATTTTTTTTCGCATGGAAATTTTTGGGCGGACACTTTGCAATTACAAAAGAGCATAAAATTAATTATTTGCAACCAGTAAAAGCAGAAGAATAATCAGTCATTTATTGATTGTATGTGCAGAAACAGCAAATTTCATTGGTTTTTGTACACAAAATCACGTTTGTGAGGCAATGTGGGACGCGGGTTGACATGCATGTATAAATAAGGTCGCGCAGCGTCGTAACGTACGTCCGATTTCGGCGAAAACAGTCGTGAAAGTATCGCAAGACTTGAAAGTACAAAGAGGTCTGTCGATCGACGCGCGCGGAAAATTTGCGCGGCGGCGCCCCTGGTCGCGAGATGTCGTCGGAGGGGGGGATCAAATTGACCCCCCCCCATTTAGGCATAGCCAAAAAAGCCCAGCCTGATTAGGGTGAAAGGTAAATGACATGATTGGGGGTAGTCCTCAACTTGGGCTGAAACTACTCTAGAAGCAAGTAAACTATGCAAGGATTCTCCTGTGAAAATCTTGTAGTCAAACATTGACTCATTCTAAAATAAACAATGTCAATATCACTCGTAGCACCGAAACCTGCTGTGTGGCTCTCTATGGGGCTTATTTTTATCATCCCCGGAAAAGATTAAGATACTCCTATGTTTATGCTTGATTCTCCTTAAGTAAACAAATTACAGACAAATCCTCCCAGGTGAGAGATCCACTCCTGCTAGTGTATAGTTGGTATATATTTCAACTCATTTGGTTCTTGAGGCATTTTCAAGTGTTCCCAATCATGTCACTAACCTTTAAAGTAATCAGTTGTCATTCATAAATTAGACAGAGGGTGTTATTTATTTTTCACTGATAAAGTTTATTAGCAAATCCTAAATATGACCATAACAACTTACCGCTCCAGAGTACAGGTTGTATGTCTTCAGTTCTCCACCATAGTTCCCCATCCATAGAAAACGATCTTTGGGCTGTTTACCAAAAAAAAAAAAATAATAATAATATGCAAAACAAAAATCAGTCAATCAATCATTCAACCAAACAACCAGCTACCCAGTTATCCAAACTACCAACCCACCAACCATCCAACCAAACATCCAAATAGCCAAATCACTAATCAGTCTATCAAATCATATTGATTATGCACATTTGTTCATATAAACTGTATACATGAAGAGTTGAAGATAAAATAAAATCCAGTTAATTCTGTTAAAATGCCTCCAATAATAATATAATTTTATATCACACTTTCTTCCAATTAACAATAATTAAATCATTTCATTTGGACTTACTTTATAATTCCAAGGAGAACAGTAAATCCAGATGAAATGATTAAATTATTGTTGTTACTTGGAATTTACGTGGATGATTCATAACTTACATCAATCTTTTTTCCAATTGATTTGCAGAATTTATCAGTACACAATCTCTCTGGTGACAAACTGTTAAATATTTGAACTATGATGATCAAAAGGCTGAGGAAAATACCCTTAGTGGCTGAGACATGCGAACACATACTTACATTAGAATGTTTACTGAATGAGCAGCATGTGAACCAACTGTCGTCTTCTGTGGCTCTGAACGTCTGCATGGGACGAAACCTGGGGGATGAAGGACAACCACAGAGAACATGTACAATCATTCAGCACTAGATTATGTGCAAGTTTCTAAGATACTTACTATGTTGTGCTAAGTATACCAAATACAATTTCTTAATGGGAGCTAATTCCCATTCCTATGTGATGCCCCCCCCCCCAAAAAAAAAAAAAAATCAAATAAGATTTGAGCTGGTAGTTTAAATACTGCTGACATTCTTTTTTAATTAACTTATTTTATAATTTACATCAGCCAATATAGTGCACATACTGACTTTTTCAAGCCATGTAATTTGTTCTCTCTTGCATTGAGATCACTGGACCAGTGAGCAAAAAACGATAAAGTAATCATCACTTGGATTGACATGTACAGAAGTGGAAGGAACCTTGTTGTTAGTTGAAGCATATATTCTCATGTTGTAATTATCAATTTCTATTTCACTACCAAACTCATGACACGGTTCTAGGAAACTCCCCAAGGGCAACTCCCCCGGAGGACAACTCCCCCAGAAGACAACTCCCCTGAAGGATGGCTCCCACAGAGGATGGAGGAGTCATCCTCATGGAAGTAGTCGTCCTGGGGAGTTGTCCTCGGGGGACTTGTCCCCTGGGACATCGTCCTTGAGGGCGTTGTCCTCAGGGGAACTGTCCTGATACGCCATGACACATACCTGCTATACGTAAAATGTCTTGTGCACCTAGCTCCATCTCTCCCTCCATGGGCAGGGTTGATCTATAAAGAAATGAGAGATTATATATCAGTTATACAACAATTTATTAATGCTTTGACTGCAATACTTGAATTCTGTCATAATTGCACAATTAAAGTAGATATCTATAATACTTTTGTCTGTCCATGCTTCTAAATGGCTAGAATAAATCTAAATCTGCTAACGCTAACTTGCAAATGTGTGTGTCACACAAAAGCTGCCTGTATCATTAAATAGATGAAAGGGAATCATCAACCTATTGTGTTACTAAAACTTAATGTTGCATATTATGTTTGCTTCACAGGCAATTTAAAAAGAGTGTTATGTTGTTTCAGCTGTCAATCACGGTACAGGATCATTTATAGTGATTACATACAATGAAAATTGTAACAAACACTTTTGTATTATGCATTCATTCACAAAATAAAGGTACACAGAGATGGCAATTTGATAGAAAGATTGAAATATTTCCCTCTCCGACACAAATCATAAAATAGGGGAAGAGATTTAATTTCATCCATCAACCGGACAACCTTGATGAAGTTGTCTGATAAGTTCTTGCACATGTATCTCATGAATATATTTGTTATGATAAATGATGCTATCATATTGTGTAATCACTATCATGAAAAGAAAGGTTACATATCTCTCCCAAGAAATACCCCAATGATACTTTGAAGACAGAAGAGAAAAGTAATCAGAAATCACAGCCATATATCAGAAGAAATGGCTTAAAGCTGGTATTCAACTAAACACAACAGAAAAGTAACTACCCCCCTTTTCAAAATATCATAACTTTGTAAAGACACAGTTTTGAGCAGAATAATTTGGCAAGGGTGTTTCAGCACTAATTGACTACCTTCTGTGAGAAAATGTGATTGATTCGTCAAGTCATGGATGAGTGAGCACATATTAAAGGCAAAAATGTCACTTTTCAAAAATCACAAGGGTTATTTTGGGGGAGTTGTGATGCAAGACTTTGACAAATTGTGTTTCTGTTGAATGATTTAGTGCTATTAATGTTAATCATCTATCGTGTGACCCCCTTACACTTCCCCTGGCACTTTTTACATATTTTACGCTTCAGTGAGCACAATTTAAAATTTCCATCCTTTCACAATTTTGAAATTTTAAAATCCATTAAGTTTATTGAAAAAATTGAAATGCGATATTTTTCAGTAAAATGTACCTTTACATGTTGTACAAACATAAGAGGTCGTAACCATGTCATGGTTTAGTGGGCACACTTTATAAATAAAGAAAAAAGTACCATTATTTAGCATTATTTTGGCATGAAAGAGGACTCCTGTGACTTTTGAAAAGAGGCATTTTGGCCTTTAATGCATGCTCACTCATGCATGGCTTGACAGATGAATCACATTTTCATACAGAAGTTAGTCAATGAGTGTAGCAATACTCCAGTCAAATTATTTTGCTAAAACTTATTTTGTTAAAAAGTTATGGTAGTTTGAAAAAGGGGGTAGTTACTTTTTTGTTGTGTTTATTTAACAAATAACCAACTTACACTTCGTCTGAATAATCTGGATGTTGCGTTGATAGGTGCATTCTGTCGGAACTTTGGTTCTGGACATTGGTGGGGTCTGTAGAGTGTATGAGATAATGTTGTATTTGGAGAGAATATTACACAAAGTATGTATCACAAGTGAGGTTCATATATTAATAAGTGCTTACCAGTTTTAGGAGGTACAGCTTAGAGTATTTTTAGTATCAAAACAGCCTACCGAACAAATTCAGTTAATGTATGATATAATATTCTGTAAAAATGGATGGATATATTACACTAAATGCACATAATGACAAAGAAAATGTATTCAAATATTTTCTTTGATAAAGGTATAATTCACTCTTTTTTAGAATTCAAATTAATGTTGCATTGAAGTCAGGAAAAAATAGCCTGAAGCAAAACAAAGACCTCTGAGGTAAGAACAAACAAATGTTTTAAATATGTAAGTGTCAAGACAATAAACATTTTTGATTAAATTATCTCATCTTTCAATCTGTATAAATTTGTCTTCTAACTACAAGAATACAAATCTGTAATCTCTAGCAAAAAAGTTGACATTAAATATAACACCAAAAATTAAATGCCATTTGACTTTCAATGAGTCACAATCAAATATATCTGACTTGTCTTCTAGGCATTTTTTTTTGAGATCGGGGAAATTTTCCCCCCAAATGGTAAAAGAGCCCCCGTAAATTGCCATAGAGTTCAATACAGAAGAGTGTATGAAATGCACTGAAACATGAAAAGTAGCCCCTGTAAAGAAAATTGTAATTTTTTCCTGTTTGAGATACATTCAAATGAAAAAATTCCATGCAAGAAGCCCCTCATATATCAAGTGGCCTCACTGATAAAATCAGATCATAGCACAAAGATAAGTTTTATTATTTCACTTCCAATACAAAACACACTTACTCTAATAATGAAAATGATGGACAAGCTACAACAGGATTATTACAGTGGGCATGCTGCTCCCTCAGGTACTGTGAAACAATCAGGTCTAGGGAGGGAGGGGATTTATTCTGTTGCCGTGACGACCCAGCGGCAGGAATCCGTTTTGCTTGGCTTGACGTCAGATGGCCGTGGCTGACCTTCTCACGAACGATACGCCTCCTGACATTGCTCTGTTGTAACACAAAATAATTTCAAGACACTGACAACTTATTTTATTCGTCTAATTTTAACTCACTGATATCTGATGAGTCTAGCTGTAATATATGTATCAAAATACAATCTTGCATTTTATCTGTACTACAGAAAAACTAAACAAGGACAATGCAAAGCGTAGCATCCACTCGCCGGGTACAAATATTTTGATGTCATGTACCTTCATACCAAATCTCATGAACTTCTGTTGAAAATTACTCAAGTTATCTAACGGAAACCAGTTAAATAACTTTTGGGGCTTTGACCTTTGACCTTTGAGCTACACACTCCAAAATCGTACTTGGGCTGTATTTTGAAATCACGTACCTTCATACCAAATCTCATGAAAATCTGTTGAAAATTACTAAAGTTATCAAATGGAAATCAGTTACATAGCTTTGGGGGCTATGATCTTTGACCTACACACTCCGAAATCGAACTTGGGCTGTATTTTTATATCATGTACCTTCATACCAAATCTCATGAAAATCTGTTGAAAATTACTAAAGTTATTGAATGGACACCAGTGAAATAGCTTTGGTGGCTATTACCTTTGACCCTTGAGCTACACACTTCGAAAACGAATTTGGGCTGTATTTTGATATCATGTACCTTCATACCAAATCTCATGAAAATCTGTTGAAAATTACTAAAGTTACTGAACAGAAACCAGTTATGTAGCTTTTGGGACTATGACCTTTGACCTTTGAGCTACACACTCTGAAATCGAACTTGGGCTGTATTTTGATATCATGTATCTTCATACCATATCTCATGAAAATCCGTCAATGATTGTAAAAGTTATTGAAGGGAAACCAGTGTTACGGATGGACGGACGCCAGACGGATGGAAGGACAGACGGACGGACGGACGGACGGTGGCGTTTCTATATCCCCCTCAGACTTCGTCGGGCGAGGGGATAATTAAACAATACAAAATGATACATCTCATGTTATCAACTAATAGTACAGTATTATATAAAGTTAATAACACTATATATAATCATCATCATATAAAGTATTTAGTGCAATATTTTTTGATATATGAACTCAGACCTTATTTTATCTTTGTATGATCATACAAACAGGAATATTCATATATTTCTCACATTATATTGAACATTAGGCACCAATAATGTAATCAATTAATTATTCCTTTGGGACATATAAATCTGTACCAAATTTTGTAGATACTTCTACTCAAAAGATTTCCATAACACTGAAATGTAAACACCCATATGTAATCAACTTACTTCCTCAAAGTATGTTTACAACCCTTCCACCACTGTTTAAGCCCCTGCTGAACCAGATAAAGAACCCTCAAAGACTTTCAATGAAATATATCATGGTGAAGCCATACAAACAGGCCTACACTGTCTTACCCTAGCACTGGCAGGGGACGCCCTGGACTCTGGGCCAAAGGCTATTCTGGCAGGAAGTTGCGGCGTTTGACCTCCGGGAGAGACCTGAGAGCTAGACGTCGATGGCTGACTAGACAAATCTATTGTTGTGGTGCCATGCGTTATGAGTCCAGTTCGTGGAATGCGTGGCTGTAAGTAGAACGTATATTGAAGATTTTTTTTTCATCCATGAAATGAGGAGATACATGAAGTTAGTACATCAATCTAAACCCATGCTCAAATAATGAGGTAGGTATAAAAATGCATATCAGGTTTTATGGTACATCTCAGTATGGTTGAAATCATCAGTGCAAACTTGAGAATGTACACAAGTATATTTGACATTCAAAAGCAGACTTAGTGACTTTGCCTTGTGTGATATTCAAGTAACAGGGTTGGTTAAATAGTCTGGAGAGTCTTTGGTCGAAAAGCAGGCCTTTAACTCTGAACATGCCAGAGGATTTAAACCTTTGTGGACTTTATGTGTATTATTTGGTGCAGATCTGTGACTTCGGCACGTTAAGAGTTAACTCTGCTTCGTTGAAAAAGTAGGAGAAAATTAGGAGCAAAATTCTCCAAAATCTATGAATAGTAGGATTCAATCCACCAAAGTAGGAGGAAAATAGGATATTTATAAGTGGTGTTTGCAGTAGTAACCCAAAGGAAAATGGAAACATGCGGAATATGTGGTAATAATATGTCGGCATAAAAGCGGTAATCCACAGAACAGTGTTGTATCAGAGGCCGGCTCACCCGAGGTCAAGGACGAGGCCAAGGATTTTTCTCCAAGGTCAAGGACGAGGCCAAGGCCGGGGGTCTAAAAAAGGCCGAGGCCGAGGACAAGGCCAAGGATTTTTCTCCAAGGACAAGGACAAGGCCAAGGCTGGAGAGGCCCGAGGCCCGACCGAAGCCAGATTTTTGGGGGCCAAGGCCGGACGAGGCCAGACATTTTATGGCAAGGCAGGATCAAAAGAAAATATGTCATTTCATGTTCTCTACTGAAAGTTTCATTGTTTGTGTTGATTCTTATTGTTTAATCTCATGGTATGACCCCTCAACTCTCCATACAACACACGCATACACTTATATTCATAGACATTACTGGAGCTCTCCTCATTCTCATTTGTGAACTTTTTGTACTTGTCTTATCAATGCATGACTATGCCTTATTTGAAAATCACACCCAGCCTACATGTATAGAGTGCACAGTTGATACACTCACAAGACAAAGAAAATTTGTTATAAAGTAACAATAGTAGCAGTTTGTCATGTTTTAGCAGACGTATCTACATATCTTCACACTAGCATGCACAATCACAAACAAACATTGATCTGCAACATTCAATTATGAAGACTATGTGCAGTTTTATTGGCTTTCATAGCTTAAACCTATCTCTGCCGGGGTATTTTGGGCCTGTGAGGCCCCCCTTCAGATCTCGGCCGCAAAAATGTGATATTAGAATCAATTTCTAATGTATTTTATTGTTTTTGTAATCTCTTAAGTAATTCTTTTTTTTTCTTTTTTTCGCTCTTTTATTGTTTTTTCAATGAAATTTGTTGGTGACACTTATGCAATCATAAACAGCATAAAATTAAGTAATTTGAATCAGTAAAACCAAAAATATTCATACATTTATGATTTTGGGCTGAAAACACATTTGTATTGAAATTGTACACAAAATCAAATTTTTGAGCAATTTTTGGTGCGACAAAATTATGCGTATCTTTGGAACCGCGTACCCGGGCGTCACAAATTTGGTTTTAAAAGATGTAGGAGACTCGGAGGAAAAAAGTCATGAAACATCGCGGCGAAAGCTTTTCGCGTTGCGGACATATCGCGCGAAGAGTCGAGGGCTCCCACCCCCCGGCGGAGATAGGGTTAACTCTTGATTGTCTTCAATTTACATTCATTATCTACATGATAACTGGTGAATTGTACAGCAATACAGAATGAAATTTAGCCTCAAAGCCTTAAAAAAAAAACAGTAGGCCTGTGCCATTTGCAGTTTCTCAAAATACGCTGGTGAAGCAAAATCATGTCAAGGTAGATGCGGGAAATCTTTAAACTATTAACCCACCCGATATAATAGTGCTCAAGCGTAAGCATTTTACCCCGGATCTTACCAGGCCTCGGCCCGGCCTCGCTCGAGGATTCCGAGGATTGACCCAAGTGTCCAAGGACGAGGCCGAGGATTTTTCTTCGAGGTCAAGGACGAGGCCAAGGCCAGGATTTTGGCCCCGAGGCCGGCCTCGAGGACGAGGCCGTCCTCGAGGACTACAACACTGCCACAGAAACTAATTTTCCTTCACAAACAGGTGATGATGGTAGTTACAGTACTCTTAGCAACAACCTGTAGACTGCTCAACTTTAAACAAATATCAAACCTATCACAATTTTTTTTTTTTTTTGACAGAAAATGAGGAAAATGCTAGGAAAGGGCAGGTGGCAATAGAAATTTGGCATTTTCACAAAGAAGGAGAAAATAGGAAAGCGTAGACCAGTGAAGTCGCTGAAAAGGTCCACATGACAATAAGATATTCACTGATTCATTCAATTCTCACTCCCACCCACCACCCCCCCCCCCCCCCAAAAAAAAAAGACCTCAATGATCAAAGAACACGCAGGGGTTTGTTGAGCCAGAAAAGAGCAGAAGGAGTAACATTCCAAACATTGATTCAAAATAAGTGTTAGGCTAACTCTTCTTATCATAAAATATTGTGACAGAAACAACCCATGTTTGGAATCCTGGGTCATCTTTCTTCAGCCATTTGTCCATTTCTACCCTCAGAGTAACAGACCAACAACAACAAGCCTGCAAATTAACAACCCTGAGCACTAAAGAAGGGACAACATCGTTCAAGCAAAGTCCAGAGGTAGCAAACCATACATGCCAATACATACTGTTGTTGCTGTGTTGATGGATAACTGATTGTGATGACCCTGTGGTTGAGGGAGACTGGCTTCTTTCTCTAGTGACTTGGCCGTTTCTGATAGACCTGAAATAAAGTGAAAGGAAGGTAGTCACGATCATTCTTGGTACCCAATTTGAGGTTTTGGTCTCAGTCTTAAGTAAAATCTGTTGTACATCAATGTTAAACAAACAGCTGGGATCAATTTCATTATGGCTATGACAGCAGCTTGACAAGGTCTTGGTCTCGGGATGCCTACATTTCAGAATAGGTCCTTTTACATCAATGACAGGAATGAGAATGAACAGTTTGAACATTTTGGTATAGGTGTAAATCTTGTGAGCATTTTTAATTTTACTTGTACTTTGTTGGCCCATATGAGTTCAAAGTTGATTGTTTAAGTCCTACTTCATGATTGAGCAAGCAATTTGTAAAATTGGAAATCTTTACTTGTGAAACTGGCTTTGTGTCACAAACTTGTAACAAATCACTTTTAGCAATATACACATGTTAAATTTTATATTGGAGGGCCAATGTCTCCATAATACCCCTTCCGCCACCCCATCTGTACACAAGTGCACATCATGGTTTAGGGTTCAGCTTTTGAAATAATCTACACAACATCCTACCTTGTGCTGTCAGGTGGTTGTGTATTAGTTGTAACAATTCCTTGCTGTCGTAGGAGATCTTGGTCTGGGCTACAATGTTAGCTTTGTGCAGTTTGGATAATGTGGCATCTGCACCAAGTGACATTGCCTTCCCAGTTACTCTCTCTGCCAAAGGAAATAAATTCAGTAGACATATCAATAAGTCAAAACTTCTAACTTAAAAAGAAACTATCTAACATTGTGAAAGCTCCATTTAAAAAATAATCAAACTTTGATTTCTGACCTCTATGATGGTATTTGAATGAAAAAAATACACACTCTCATACATAAAATTTTAAAGAGTTATGCTGCCACTAGCATAATATGAACAGATAAATATTGGCACACATGAATTAATGTCCTGTGGATGAAAATTCTATGAATCATCAATCTATGTGTGAAAGTTGGAATGGTCACTCATTGATTTTCACTTTTTAAGGGAAGTTAATGATTGTTTTGAACTGCAATTTTTTCAGGGTTTCATTTTTAGACCTTATCAGAGACACCAGTAGCATGAAGGACCATGTAGCTCATATTTCTTAATCTGGAAAATAGTGTTAAATGATGCCTTTAATTTTTTTCTCGAAATTGTGAAAATATTTTGTTGGCCTAGGTGTAAGGTGTAGATATGATGCAAAATTGATTACTGTTTCCTCTCCAACAGACTGGTTAATGAATATCTTGAACTGTTACGTCAAAGTTTAACAAGCTGGCCAAAAATAATAACAACTAATTAGCACAACTGAATTTCAGGCACAAACTCTCATCATTACATTAGTAATTAGTTGGGGAACTCCAGACCTTTTTGCCACAGGAAATGTACATTGTCAGTGAAAGAATGAAGTAATATTACCGATGAGTTCCGACGCATACTTGCAGAACTTGAGGTGTTCTGTTCTCTTGTCCTGTAATACTGGTTCCCTCATCAGAGCTGTGTGAAACAAATGAAATAGAATGAATACAATAAAACCGCATTCTAGACATGTTTTCATTCCTGCAATAACACAAAACATATATTGTTTACATAACATTTAAATAACATTGATAATTGTGTTCAGAAAAATAAGTTTGTTTTTTTATATACCAACATTGTTGTACCACAAATACAATTAATAAGTTATCAACATGGAGTATTTTACTATATACTTGTATTTACTCTTTTTCTATTCAGTAATGCAATTTTAATCATTAAACCTTTCAGTTACTGTGTCACAATACAACCATTGAAGTTAGATTTAACAGCAGCGCATAGTTTTTGCGTGCTGATAATTTAAAAATCACAAAATGTAATTATAAGCAATTTTGGTATGTTTGATGTTGTATTATGATGTCTCACGTGACAATAACACTCTTTATGAAAGATTGGTGTCTGATTGACCAAAACTGTACTTTGGCTTTAAATGATAAAACTTGAATCAAACAAAAAATATAGAATCATCAACAAAACCACAACCTTTCAGAACCCACAAAATTAGCAAATTTTCAAGATTTTCCTTACTTTGAAGCATGCTTCTGGAGAAGATAGGCAGTTTGCTGACTATCTGTCGCACCACTTCACTCCGGGCCAGTCCACACAAGGCCTTGCAGGCCTGTGCTCTGATGCTATCGGCCTCGGTAATTGGGGTCTTCACCATCAGTAAAGAGAGCAATGTCTGAAACAGACAAAAAGAACAGTAAATTAATAAAATAGAAATATCACTGATAAATACTCCTGCCCCATCAGGACGGCCTATGTGAGGAAATTTCTTCCGTTATATTGCTGGAGGGAAAACCAAATTACTGAGCTAAATGGACAAGGAAGACCTATGGAAATCATCTTGAAAAGCCTTGAAAGATGACAAACACTTCATCACTGATGATCTTACTAAAAAAGAATCTGGGAGAATAAAGAAAGATTTCCAGTCATTTTATGAAAAAGGTACAAAGCTGATTGAAAATGGCGGCTCATCTGGTAGAATTCTTGTTGCATTTGTGAAATTGTCCACAACATCTCTATACTAGCAAGAGAGTTTATACTGACAAAATAATGTCTCAGTGTTTGAGCTTTTGTTAATACAGTGGTGAACTGTATTTGACTTTTTCATATTGAAAAATGGTTGAAAGGACAGCTTCTAATGTGCACTTCATTCAATGTGGAGTAAAAAAAACAAGGATTTCAGAAGGTATTTTGACAGGATGTCATATGGTTTTGATCTACATAAAATACATTTAAAACTGTGTGTCATCAGTGGTTAACAGATTCAAACAGCCAATCAAATTTCCATCAAACCAATTTTTTGCATATGTCCTCCACAGTGAATGTACCCTGTGATTCGATTTCAATTTGAGAGGTCATTTCTTTAATCAGTGACTCATCAATGACTGGAATTAATTTTCCTATATCATAAAAGCACCAAGTTTGGAAATGTTTAAAAAGTCACTCATCGAGCATAGGCAAATTCATCACTTTACAATACTTTAATCTGACCACCAGCCACTGTGCCCACAGTTCTATTTCAGTTTGATTTTTATAATTGAATTTGACCGGAAGGCTTCAGAAGTACCTACTCTTCCATACAACTGCTGATGATGAACAAGGGTAAATGGGGTCTGGGATTATGTCCAAGAATATGCAGATATCTGTATATCCAACCATAATTATCAAAAAATCAAGGTGATCATGTGATATTCTGTGGAGGTTTCCCCTTACCTTGATGCCATTGTTGGTCCGCACTGATTCCCACATCTTCTCAATGACCTCAGCTGCATTGCGGACAGTGACCCGGTTCTTCTTACCGCCATTACTCATGAAACGACCCATGCTGCCACCAAGCTAGACACGTGAGGAAACACAAGCAGTGAATATTTCAGTCAAATTTGTAACTTTGGTGGCTGATCTGATGGTAAACAGTTCGCAGGTCAAATATCTGTATGTCTTTCACAAATTTAATATCAGTAAGTATTGATGAGAGTTTCCTTTACGACCAAGCAGTTTGCATTTGAGTACAGATTAGGTCTGACGTAATTTTTGGAAGATAAAGTCTGACTCTAGCCATTTGTCAGTAAATGTCACTTGATACTCATATGATTTACTTGTGTTAAAAAATTCGACTTTTATCTTGTAGACTAAGACATAATTTGTATGTTGTATGGATGAAAGTAAAGCTACCCATATTGATGAGATCAGTACTAGATTTTTAGCATTAGCAGAAAATATCATTCTAGTCTAGTGAAAGCCCACGTTACCCACTATTAACCCGTTGACTACGAGATTTTGTAAATCTCCAGAGACTTTGAACAGGGTCAATCCGGTTCCTGTAAGCAACGGGTTAACACATGGCTATGTACGATCTTGCAAATATAAAATATTTCACTCTTTGTAATTTTGACATCTTACTTTTTTTTCTTCAAATTTTACTTAAAAAGTTGGGATCATTGCATAAAATCAACTATTTGCTAAGAGTCAACTACTCCACGTGTTAAAAATTCCTACTAAAACATTCATATTCATAGAGCTTTTCATACTTTTAGAGCTGGAGTCAACTTTACTCAAATGTATGATCAGTCCTGATACGTCCAACATTCTCATTATTACACTGTCAAATATATCTTTGGTGGCCTCCTCTGTAGAGCAGCCAACCTGCCTACAGTGGCCACTGGATTGATTCCCCAAAAGACATATAACATTTTTAAAAACCTGTCTATAGCAGCCACCTCTCCATAAAAGGCCACATTTTTCATTTCCCCTGGATTGGCTGCCATAGACAGGTTTGGCTGTATCTATAAAAGAAATATGATCACATCTCCTGTTTCATACCCTGGTAGAAGGACCACAGACACAGTTGATGATGACTTGCAGAGCAGCTCTCTGGACATCAGGGTCAGCTAACACATCACCTTCTGCTACTCCATTGACAATACTGTAGAATTGGCAGGAAAGATACAGTAATTGTTGATGCACCAGTTAACCCATTGCCTCCTAGATTATGTAATTCCCATAGTGTTAACACATAGTACAAGAAGTTCCCATAACCAATGGGTTAGTTACTTATCACTTTCACAGTTAAAATGTCACACAAAGCACATATTGTGTGACCACATAAGAGTTCTAAAAACCATTCACAACTTCCACAAACACAACTATGTGTCTCATTGATTTTTGTGTGTGCATGTTTTAAAAAATAAATTTGAGGTACATTAACTGTTTTCAACATTTCTTGGGGGCAAGGGGAGGGGTACACATGCATCTCTAGATACAAACATATCATAAGAAATGTTTTAACCAGTTTAATACAAATTATTTGGTCTAAAAGTGAACAGAACTTCAGATATTCAGTCACTACACAAATATCTACCTTCCATTATACAGCGTGGCCCAAAAAGAATGCTACACATGCGATCGTTAATTTCTTCAAACTCATTCACAAAATGTCATTGGTGATTATTCCATGGGTTAGAGCATTCTTTTTTCAACAAAATGATACCATGATCATTAATTTTGATTGAGGTGTTTGGATCTTAAGGCTATTTTTCTGAGGCAATGCAGTTTCCTAAATTTGCTATTTTTTTAACCTCCAGCGATCATCAGAACACCGAAATATTCCACGTCACAGTGTGCCATCGACTAAGCTCCACCTAAACAAAGGGCTGGAATGCCCTCGCTTTGATAAGGAAGACGATGTGAGCTACATTTCCATTGTCATCGCGGTTTGTCTGGTATGGCACGCTGAGACGCGAGAATATCTCGGTGTTGGGATGACCGCCGCTGATGAAAAATTTGTAAGTTTGGAAAACGACATTGCCACGGAATAATGGCCGCAGGACCCAAGCGAATTTAATACTCAAAATCAATGATCCCGGTATCATATTGTTGGAAAAAGAATGTTCTACCCACTGAAATAAAAACCAATGACATATTGCAGATGATGTTGAAGAAATTAGCGATCGCAGTTGTAGCATTCTTTTGGGGCCACCCTGTATTACTAGTTTGATTCATCTACACAGAAAGCTGGAAAGAGGTCCAATATAAATTGGGAGTGAAAAAGATTTGCTCAAACTACTCAGAAAATAGTCAACCTGTTGGAGATGATTTGATTTCAATACAACACGCAATCTCCATAGACCCCAGCCCAAGATATCTCATTCATAGTCTCCAACAGGTTAAGTACAACACAAACAGGAAACCATGTGCATGCAAAATATACAGTCAATTCAGTAATCATGTACATTCGATTCAACTTTCTGCATTCAATAGCTCCTCCATGCACACAGGGCAACAATGAATTTACTAACTGGCAGTCAAATCAAAGTGTTATTTGTTAAGTTGGTTTTATGACTCACTTCATTCCTACAATTTGAGTGTTGTCTGGCAGGAGAACCTGCTCACATAGCTGGAGTTGTCCCTGGCTGGTCACCGTGACAACAGCTAGGACGTCTAGAGCAGCCTTCACCACCTCAGCTCTGTAAATAAGAAAATTAAAGACACTGAAATTAGTCTGAGATCAAACACACGACCAAAAGTAGTTTTACGACTTGGTAACCAATTCTATAAATATACAAATAAAACTCATTTCATGCAAAAGATGGCAGTAAAGTAACCCCCAAAATGATTAAACACACAAATGAATAATTATTTACTTGTGTATTTATTTTCATTTATTTATTTTTGATTTATGTATTATTAATTAATTAATTAATTAATTAATAGATTAATTAATTTATTTACTTATTTATCTATTTATTCATTCATTTTTCATTCACCTTTATGTAAGTGTGAGAATTTACAGGTATGCAACACAGAATAAAGATAAACATAACATAAATGTAAACATAAACAAGTTAATTTACATAACATGAGTTTACAGTACTTGAGGACGTCATCAAACAGCAAAAACTATTTCTACCACATCAGAATATCACTGGCTAATCTTCAAAAGCTCAAATTTTCAGAACAAACCTTGCACTGTAGTTTTTCCACACGCACGCCAGAGCAATGGTCTGCAGGAGAGGTTGAATGCCCTGGAGCTTGATGAGAGTCCCGACGGGAGACCAGTGGAGTCTGATGGGAGCCTGCTCCAGCATGGTCTCCATGTTCTCCATAGTACTCTCAGGAGTGATTGGAATGTTCTATGGGAGAAAAGAAACCCAGTTTAAAGCCACTGGCTAACATTTACCACAGTTAGAAAAAATCTGTGCTACATGATTCCCCATGCTACTAGTGTCTTTGATAAGGTCTAAAAATGAAGCCCTGAAAAAAATTGTATTTCAAAATTATTATTTTAGTGCTTTAAAAAGTGAAAATAGTAAGTTGACCAGATTCACCTGCCCATTTTCTCCCATAGACTACATGATCTAGGCTATTTTTTACTCGCCCTGAGTATTAATTATTTATTCATTCATATCTTGCCAGTGGTAATATAAATTTCCAAACTTTTGTATTCTAGGGTGTTTATTTGTCCATTAAAACACTACTATACAGCGTGTATAAAAAAAGTAGACACTCAGAAAAAAATTTATTACGCAAATACTTCATGATCTAGAGATTATTTTTTGATATGAATATTTTACCTTGGACCTAAGCTATCTGATGACACTATTGGTATTGAAATTATTTCACGCATGAGCGAGCACAGGCCACTTTTGTCCATTAGGCTAAAAATGCATTTGCGCACAGAATTGCGTTCTTATAGTCAATGTTTAATGCCTCACAGACCGGCGCTGCAGAAGCTCTCACCTGATGTGCACAAGGATTGAATCCTCAGCATGCTCAGAGAAGATGTAATATCAATTTTGTGGCAAAAAAAGCAAAAATGAAGCAATGATTCAGAAGTACCCCCCTAAAAAAGGACGAAAATGTCATGTTTGCAAGATGAACTGTGAACTGAAGAAAATTGCATTTTCTGTTTTTGAAGGGGTAGGGTGGGTTGTATCTGAATCATTGCTTCATTTTTGCTACATTCTAAATCCTCGGCATGCTCAGAGGAAAGCTTATATCAATTCTGTGACAAGAAAGACAAAATAAAGCAATAATTCAGATACAATTACCAACCCCCAACCCCTGAAAAAGAAGAAAATGCACATTTTTTTTTAAAGTCACAGTTCATGTTGCAAACATGACATTCTCTTCTTTTTATGGGGGTATATCTGAATCAGTGCTTCATTTTTGTTTTTTTTTGTCACAAAATTGATATTAGCTCTTCTCTGAGCATGCTGAGGATTCAATCCTTGTGCACATCAGTTGGGAGCTTCTGCAGCACTGGTCTGTGAGGCATAAACATTGATTATAAGAACACAATTCTGTGCGCAAATGCATTTTTGACTGATTGCACAAAAGCGCGTTGTGCTCACTCATGCGTGAAATACTTTCAATGTCAATAGTGTCATCAGATAGCTTAGGTCCAAGGTAAAATATTCATATCAAAAAATAATCTCAAAATCACGAAAACAATTTTTAATAATTTTTTTTCGAAGTGTCTACTTTTTTTTGATACACGCTGTATAGTGTCTTTAAATGATGTCTGTAATGCTATAATGACATTGATTGACAGGTAGATATCAATTTGATTGACAGGTTGGTATATGAAGGTGGCTGATGGCAATGGTCAATTCAGTGAGTTTTCTAGACTTGTGAGTCCAGTCCTCCCAGACTCAGCTGTCAACTGTGTCATCAAGTTCTGGTTTGTTTATCAGGTAGGTTAGAAAACATGGAATTCATGAGTTATCCCATTGCTTACTGGAACTGGGTGGGCCCTGTACAAAGTCAATGGAGATTCACAGAATGCGGGAGTCAACAGGTTAATATCTGTAATTAGGCATCTATCATAGTATTCATGTAAGTAGAATTTCGATATGAAGTGATTATGCACTGCATTAGCAATAAGAGTAATGAAAATAGTAGTACTAATAATGATGATAACACTGTTGATAGTTACTGTAATCACAACCAACAATCAATATTATTATTGTAATAATATTAGTTTCCAAGAGGAAAGGAAGATTATATTATAATATCTATTATTCTGCCAGTATATAATTGTGTTATTATTTTTATTTATTTAAATTCTGGAAACATTGTTATTAATGATAATTACAGGCGACTCCCGTTATGACGAAGTCCTCGGGACCGGCGGTTTTCTTTCCTTGTATGAAAATTTTGTTATAACCAAACAGTGAAAGTATATAAAGATATATAGATAATAATTTTGAGACCTGAATTTCTACTTCGTTGTAACGGTGTTCGCTATAACCTGAGTGCACTGTACTATTATTTTTGGTATTATTATATTATACAAATATATACTGATACGAGAGTCTCTGGTTGAAACTATGACGAGCCCGAGGTTACGTGGACTGTACTATTTTCCCGAGGGGCGCAGCCCACGAGGAAAAATAGTTCACAGTCAGCGTAACCGAGGGCGTCATAGTTTCAAACAGAGACTCTCAGGATAGCATATATTTGTTTTATATCCGTCATCAAAATTAACAGGAAAATTACACAAAGAAAAACAAAAGGAAAATGAAATGTACTTACGGTAACCCCTACGAGTAAGTGTGTGTCGCACGGCATACAGGTGCGCGATATTTTTACTTGCGGTAAGGATAGGGATACAATTCCATTAACGTATACTCTAGTTAGTCGAGTACCAATTTCATAAACCTATAAAACACCAATTTAATCCTCATTCTTATTTTAACTATAATCCTAACTCAAATTTGATGAAGTTAAGCCAGTGTTAATCTTAAACTTTGCCAAACTTCCATACGGGTGTAGCACGTTATAATGTCTTTCACACGCACGGAAAAAAGTAGCGTACGGTACATGTGTTTTTACACTACGATTCATTCGGCTTTTGAATAAAGCTCAAATCGCGATCCCGCTGTCGGGAGTACAATAGTACTTTACTATTGTACTCTCCGACTACTATAGTACTTTCAGAACGATTGTCTCCCGGACTCACAGAATAGTGTGTTTATTTTTCATCATGTGACATACTTTTGACCAACCAGAATTTAAGAAACTTACAATGAGGGATATAATATCATTTATCTTCATTATTAGTATTAGTATTTGTAATATTATTACTACTATTAATATGATATACTTCTATTAGTACTTCAATTACAAGCTGCAGTGGTATTATCATTATTCTTGTTGATGTTACAATGCAAATCAATCATTTCTTACCCATTGGGAATATTCCTGAATATTTTCCTTAAAACATTCCCCATTTGCATATATGGAGTGACCATGCTTTATGCTTGTAGGTTTTCAGCTTTTGATATGTGCAAACATAGATTTTAACTTGTGTGACACCAGTGCTAAAGCGTATAAATTTATTTTAAGTTTTCAGATTCAGCATCATTCCATTTCATTTCAAGATATTCTAGAATATTCCAATAGGGGCAGCACTGGGGTGAAATCTCAGGAGCACCATAATGTCAAAGAACCTAAATTTCATGAATTACACTCAATAAAACCCTGATTTGAGGATAGGGCAGAGAGGGTGGCACTGTATTAAATTGTTACTAATAACAACAAGTTCTTTCTGGTATGTCTTGAGCATAATTTACAGACCTCTGATACCTCTTTGGAGTTCAAAGTTTAGTTAGTCAGTGACAGTCGGTTGCTCTAGTTCGGATTCCACATTAATCTATTTCATATCAATGTATTCCAGAAAATTTGAAAAATAAATCTTGAGTGGAAGTCGATTGGTTGTAAGTTATGACTCATCCAGTTTAATTTCAAGTAATAACAATAAGGACATTTTAATTCCAAGGAGAATGTTTCGCATCTGATCCCGGACGCCTCATCAGCTGGTCTGATTTGGTGGTGGAAAACATCGTTGCCAGTGTACTCACCATCAATGCTATTGTTTGATTTAGATGTTGAGAGTGTTAGGTGCCATTAAAGGTAAATGACATGATTGGGGGTAGTCCTCAACTTGGGCTGAAACTACTCTAGAATCAAGTTAGCTATGCAAGGATTCTCCTGTGAGAATCTTGTAGTCAAACGTTGACTCATTCTAAAATAAACAATGTCAATATCACTCGTAGCACAGAAACCTGCTGTGTGGCTCTCTATGGGGCTTATTTTTATCATCCCCGGCTAAATTAAGATACTTATATGTTTATGCTTGATTCTCCTTAAGTAAACAAATTACAGACAAATCCTTCTAGCTGGGAGATCCACTCCTGCTAGTGTATAGTTGGTATATATTTCAACTCATTTGGTTCTTGAGGCATTTTCAAGTGTTCCCAATCATGTCACTAACCTTTAATTCAGAGAATTCCTCAACATCTAAATCACAACAATAACATTGATAAAGCATGCAACTGCGCCGATTGGCAACAATGTTTTCCACCACCATATCAGGCAAGCTGATGAAGCGTCCCAGCTCACACATGAAATGTTCTCCTCGGAAGCAAAAATAAGTCCAGATGAAATGTTGTAATCATTGTTGCTAATTGAGTGAAACTGTATTTGGCAGAATAGTAATAACAAGAAATTATTTTTCTTGCTGTCAATACAATATCCAGACCTCGGATACCTCAGTGGAGTTCAAAGTTCAGTTAGTCAACGCCAGTCAGTCTGGTGCCACCATCTGGATCCCAGCCAGTCAGTCCATCTCAACGTGGACCGAAGCCGTCGTGGGAATCGGACGTGTCACTGCCACCTACGAGGTATTGAATTGAATTGTTTCATTTCCGTATCTTCCATGCAAGTTCGACAAATGAAAAACATTGCATGACAATATCAATTTATTACAACAGTATATTCATTTGTTTACAAATTATTATTACATGAAATAAAAAGCATTTTAAAATCACTTCGAATAAAATATTTACATGAGATACAGATGGAAAATACCAGAGGCCCATATCATAAGGCGATATTGATTGTAGATAGAGGTAAGCTTTGGACCCGGTTACACCCCTTTAGTCTCAGAACTGTTTTGAAATAGGGCTGGGCCTATAATGGCAGTGGTTACCAGTGTTGTAGTCGAGTCTGGACTCGTCCAATTTATTGTAGCTGACTCGGGACTCGGACTTGGCATCGAGTCTTTTTGTGAAATAATGGCAAGGTTTTATTGTCACGCCTGCTATTCATAACAGAAGCGAGAAACATGTAAAGACGTTGCTTTTCCAACGATGACGGTGTCAACAATAAAAACTTAATCAAGGTAAAGTTTTTTTTTCCATTTTTTGGTATAGTTTTAAAAGTATAAGTCCTAAGTCCTTCATAATGGGTATGAAGTACAGTATCTCTAATCATTTGAGTAGCATTAAAGTTAAAGGTCATTCAGGTCCACATACTTAGACTATGCTGTAGAGTCAACATCAAAAACTGAACCTATAGGGTTAGATCTGTATTATCTGATAGGGCTTGGTAGGAGCTTCCAAATTTCATTACAGGATTTGGAAGTTTTTTCATTATGCTTATTTGTGCATATTTATTCAAACACACACAAAAAAAATGTTACTGCTTATTAATTTCATTGTGGATTTTTATTCTGTTTGTTTTATCAAATAGAGCTCGGTAGGAGCTTTTAAATTTCCACACAGACTTTTGCAAGTTATCTATTGTGCTGATTTATGCATTTTTTTTCAGCCTATTTATCTGTTCACACCTGACATTTGATCCGGATGGTAATCTGCACCTTTGTACCAAAATTATAGCTTCAAACCAGTACATTTCTTTGAGGCTTATTATTTTTTGTCTTTTAATTTTGTATACATTCCAGCTACATTTTTCAGCATTCGTGTTATCCAGTAGTGACATCGTAGCGGTGGATGACATCACATTTGAGGATTGTAAGGTCACTTCCTACACACCCTGTGAAATCCAATGTGACAACAAGATCTGTGTGCCCTACACTGCCAAGTGTGACTTTGCTGAGACTGGTGAGAATGTCAGATGAGAGGTCTTGTGGTATGTATCTACTGGTGGCAGCGGTGGGATTCTAGCCTTCGAAATTAACATTTCTGTGTCATCAATTTTTTGCTTAAAGGGGAAGTCCACCTTGATGTCAAGTTGAAGTTAATAAAAGCAGAAAATATGAGAGAAACATTCATGAAGGTTTGGCAAAACTACATCAAGTTATGAAGTTTTAAAGTTTTTAATTTGTGACGTCACATGCGAGCATCTCCCATATTGTCATGTGCTATAAATTCCATAATGTGCTATTGTCGCAGAAAATTCAAAGTTATTTCTACCCGTGCATTCAACATATCAGAAATATTCTTTCATACATGTGTCAATGTAAAAAACCAGTTAATTATCATGAACCATTTAATGATTGCAATTTGTGACATTTATATTACATGACATATGGAGAGCTGCTCGCATGTGACGTCACAAACTTCAAACTTTGAAACTTCATAACTCTGTTATTCATTGGTGGATTTTCAGCATACTTTCTTTAGTATGTTTCTCTCATTTTTCTGCTTTTATTAAAACCAACTTGATGTCAGGGTGGACTTTCCCTTTAAAGGCCAAGCATCTCTTTTGCATGTCTAAAAATTAATTTCGTGTAAATTATTTATTTATTTATTATTTATTAATTAGTATATAAAAGAGACTGATTAGCAGCACAGGCTGAAAGCATCAGTTTACAATATAATAACTATCTACATTAAGTAGGCAAGTTCAATATTCAATATTCATGCACGAACAACAATAAAAATTAATTTTACATACAGTACAAAGGACATAACATGCACAAAAATACACAAAAAGACATATCAATGGGTATTTATATCGAAAATAAACAGAAGCAAACCAGGTCAAAATAAAGTGAAAATTAAATTGACTGAAATATACGTTTGATAAATGATAGTGATAATTACATCCATAAAATAACATTTGACAAAAAATTTACCTATTTCAAGATTAAGCGTGTTTCTGTGAAATACACTGGAATATAGAAGAAAATACCATATACGAACATTTGGCAAGATAAAGGAGCTAGAAACAAAATTTTAGTATAATAATAGTAACCATTAGGCACAATGCTGCCTTGGCCTATTTCCATACAGACATTCACTGTCCAAACACTGATTTGTCTAGAAGTGCACACAACCAAGCTTTGCAAAAATATGAACATGTTTTTACTTTTGTCTTAGCATCAGAGCGTAAAGAGTCTCAAAATATTCCACATTTACATTCAAAGGATGATTAACTTTTTACACGCTGAATTTATCCTGAGGGGATAATAATGACAATTGTTCTTTTCATATTTTCTTTTAATTTTAGTTTCCTATTGAGGAAATTGAAAATGGTATTTTTTCTACAGATGTTACTTAAGTACACTAGCTATTTTTTAGTCTCTCCCGTACAGAGGTGAAGAAGACAAATAATCATTATTATTGTTCAATGTAATTGTACAATTGTGCACAGATGCAACATTTGTGCATAAAAGCTATTTGATCAACAGTAACAAGATTCAAAATACCCTGTATTTTTAAGATGACACCTCGAAGAAAGTCTCCAAATGAAAAGTCCCTGAAGTCATGGGAGGAAACCCTATTTTGAGCTCCCACCCTCTTTAATGTACTTGAAAAATCCTGACTATACCACTGAATACACTGATAATGAAACTGGTATTCTGTAACTTTTGTGCGAACAGATGGTGATACCTGACAACCTCATCACATCCTCCACAGCCTGGTTGTCCAAAAATCAGAG
>JZLH01S0015392.1:0-20840 GCA_001188425.1 Eucidaris tribuloides
ACTGTTTGAAAAATTAAATGTATTTTACTTAGTAGCTTAAATGTTTAAATTGTGATGTAGACCAACTATGTACACTTTCATTAAAAAAAAGTACCAAAATTGTTATAGGAATGTGTACATATAATTATGTACAGTTTACAAGAAAATGAAGGAAATAACATATACATCCAAGTATCTGGCAAGAATTACTCAATCTAGGTACACAGGGGTGTCGATCCATGTTTCGGCTTGGGGGGGGGGGGCAAAATTGAAAAAAAGTCCACAACTGTCGGCGCGCGCAAATTATAATCCGGAATTTTGCGTGCGAAGCGCGCCGAAAAATTGACAATTTTGTATGTTTGATAGTATTTTTATGCCATGTTTAATGGTTTTATATTGTTTTCCAATGCTTTTCAAAACATATATTTGTATTGCATATTCTAAATTTTTCAAAGTGTCAAAATTATTGGGGGAGAGGGCAAATCGATATGTTTGCCCCCTCAATATTTTCATTGGTGGGGCGATCGCCCCCTGCCCCCAGGATCGACGCCTCTGCAAGTACATACTATAACTTTTACAAGAAAACTATGATAAACATAATTCTACTTTTAATTGGACTTAACACTGCCCAAGGACAAAAACCCCCATGAAAACTTTGTTTAAAGTAAGAAAAGTCTTTCTCTGTTTAATGCTACATTATCAACGATACAATCTTGATATTATACACTTACTTGTAAAAATTATCACAACACACACAATTCTATTCAATTATTCAATATGTTTATTTACATGCTTTAAGCGTTATTACGAAATTATGGCAATCATATTGCTGACATTTATACAAATCTAATATACATTGACTGAAAGTAAATTGTGAGATTGACAACCCCTGACCTATTTTAGAAATGTAGACATGAACTGGTTACGAAAACATTTATATTTCTAGAGGTGACAATCTGTTGTGCACTACTCATTTTAGTTTGCATTAATGTATTCTACTTTTATTGCACTTTTCATGACCAGATGTACAAAACTTAAAACATTAAGCGAACCTACACAAATAAAAATTACCTTAAAGGTAATAGTTCAGTTAAGCTAAATTAAATTGAATTACATTACATTACATAATTATCTCTCCGCTTTAGAAATAAGACACATTCACATTGAATGTTCTCCCATGACGTAAGCCACGCCCGGAAACAAACCAAAAGTCTATGTTTCCATGGAAATAATCACGCCTTCTTCGCCAGATTAAGAATTATGCCGAGGGATTGCTAAGGAAAAGAAGGAAATAGAAAAGAACAAACTAAACATCAAGAAAACAATTGCCTACAAATGAAATTAAAAACTTGTATTGTTTGCATTTACCGCTTCTGCTGCTGCAGTTCTACTCTGAGAATGAAAGAATAACAATAACAAAAACAATAACAACAATAATTTTAATAAGTATTATTATTATTATTATTATTATTATTAACAATACAATGTGATGATAATATTACAATATTACTACTACAACTACTGATTATACAGGGTGGCCCAGAAAGAATGCTACAATTTCTTCAACATCATCTGCAACATGTCATTGGTTTTTGTTTCAGCGGGTAGAACATTCTTTTTCCAACAATATGATTCCGGGATCATTAATTTTGAGTAATTCGTTTGGGTCCTGCGGCCATTTTTCTGAGGCAATGTCGTTTTCCAAATTTACAAATTTTTCATCAGCGGCGGTTATCCGAACACCGAGATATTCTCGCGTCTCAGTGTGCCATACCAGACAAACCGCGATGACAATGGAGATGTAGCTCACATGGTCTTCCTCATCAAAGCGAGGGCATTACTGCCCTTTGTCTCGACATAGCTTAGTCCATGGCACACCGTGACGTGGAATATTTCGGTGTTCTGAAGATCGCTGGAGGTTAAAAAATAGCAAAGTTGGGAAATTGCATTGTCTCAGAAAAATAGCCTTAAGATCCAAACACCTCAATCAAATTTTATGATCATGGTATCATTTTGTTGGAAAAAGAATGCTCCAACGCATGGAATAATCAGCAATGACATTTTGTGAATGACTTTGAAGAAATTAACGATCGCATGTGTAGCATTCTTTTTGGGCCACGCTGTATAACATTTCTAATAATATAAGTTTTAAAAAATTATAAAAACAATAAATGAACTCACCTTTCAAATGCAGGATTAAGATGATGATTCGCCTGTACACCATTTCTGTAACATAAGCAGTATTATGAACTACATGTTTATCACCATAAATGTATTCACTAATCATTTAATAGTTCGGAAAGAATATTATGACTGCATTCCAAGTCAAAGAATTTCTGTAAAAAAAATGAAAATCTTTCATGGTTAAAATCATTCATCATGCGAAAAACAACGAAAATTAATATTTTGTTTTACCCATCTGATACTTACACTGTGAACGTTCATAGCAACAGAATTTACTAGTTTTTTGCTTAAATAAACATCTTAACTACATCGCAACGCGACAACAAAAAAGGTAGTTTGCGGAATTGAAGGAAGAGTCAGTTTAAAACCGATTGTACGCTAATAAATTGTGTCACTTTCAATTAGGGTGGAGGTTTTCGAATGTGTACATACATGTATCACTTGATTTCCAAATCACTACAAGTTAATCCTCCAGGGACCACTGTGATAAAAGTTTTAAGGAATCATATAACTATGTTTCCTGTTTAAAAATTCTGAGCTACATGGTTCCCCATGCTACCAGTGTCTTTGATAAGGTCTAAAAATGAAGTCCTGTCGATATGTCAGATAGCAAAGTTGACCATTTTCTAAATGGAGCTTCCACAATGTTAGGGCTTATACAGTGTCTTTAATATCAAGCACTCAATTTTGCTTACTTGTCCGCCAGCTTGGGTCCTTTCTGGCCTCTCATATAAACAAAGACGACACCAGCGATGAGACCAGCAACTACTAGTGCTCCAATTATGGAAAGACTGATGATAGCTGCCATTGGGAAACCTACGATAAACAACATACAGGTATAGTTGGTATTTCAATATGAGGGTGTAAATATCCTATAACGAGAACGGAGTAACAGATTCAACAGAAGAAACAGCCTTTAGAAGATGAAATATAATGTGAATCAAAAAGGAAACTCACGTTCAATGCAGAATTCCTCAATTTCGAAACAGAGAAAAATACATTCTTAAAACCGATATCGGAGAATGAGAGTATAATCACAAATTTTATGTTGTTTTTTGGTCATTATATATTTGGTCACCGCTGACTGCTAATGAATATGTTTTTATTTAATTGAAAATCGTTCTTGTCCAAGTAAGCTTAGGTTATTTTGCAAATTGACGTTGTCCAGAGGATTCATAAAACAATCAGTCATGCTGGTTCAAAACTTGGAGAGCAGCAATTCTGACATGTTCCGATTCCTAAGCAGCCATCCGTGACCGAGTAAAGGGTAAATTGGGGTAAGTGGGACACTGACAACATTATTATTGGTCTCAATCAAGAACAAAGTCTGGCAATATACTACCGAGTGTCCCACTTAACCCAAATCCATACGTTTTGCTCTCGTTTCATACCAAAACTGGGTTTACTGCGCATGGAAAATCAGATTATGTCAAAGTTTGATACCAACCAC
The DNA here is from genome assembly GCA_001188425.1 of Eucidaris tribuloides. Taxonomy (NCBI): domain Eukaryota; kingdom Metazoa; phylum Echinodermata; class Echinoidea; order Cidaroida; family Cidaridae; genus Eucidaris; species Eucidaris tribuloides. Next base: position 3,614 of record JZLH01S0015392.1, read on the forward strand.
AAAAAGAATGCCAAAGGTTATTGAATAATAATAATTTAAAATGCTAAATCTATGATTTTGTTTCTTAGAGTTACAGAAAAGATTGAAAATATGTTTGTTGTCTACGATAAAATGATAGAAAAAATGTAAGTAAATAAAATGAATTTTATGGATAATTGTGTAAATAAGTTAATTAATTACTTGGGTGTCCCATTTACCCCAACTGGATGCCTTTGGGGTAAGTGGGACACGCTTGATTGAATTTGATTTTTAAACACATTTGTAAAATTTGTAGGGTTTAAATATCAGATTACATACTTTTTAAAAAAAATTGGGTTTAAATATCAAATTACATACTTCAAACAACTATTTAATGGCAAATAATTGATTTCGCACCTAAAGAACAACAAGTTTTGCCTTAAATTGATGTAAAAAATAAAGAAAATCGTGAAATTTGCAGTGTACAATGAAAAACACAAAAATGGCAATTCTGTACCCCAAAAAAAAAAAAATTTCCGATAGGAAAAAAAATGCCCCTTTTTCAAAATGAAATGTGCCCTTTTTGAGGGCACACTTTTTTTTAATCAACGCATTTTCGTTCCTGAAGGTGATTCTCTTTTGTGATCTATCATATATTATGTTATATTTTCTTCTTATTTCGTTCATTTTCTTTCTTTTTTGCCCCTGGCGGGGCATGTATACAGTACAAAGAAGACTAATTGGGTAAATTATGTTCAACGGACATTTTGTGCGCAAAAAAGGCATTTGGCATCTCATCTTAATGCCCTCATGGGGTAGCAAAATTAGGCCCTCCTACTGTTTGCCCCACTACCCCCCCATTTCACTTAAAGATAAATAATTACATTTTCTCAAAGATAAATGTGCCTTCTCTTGGTTTTTAGGCCCCAGCCCCTTACTGAGTGAAGTGAAATCTGTTTTGAAATATAGGCACTGTCGTCACTGAAGGTGATTTTCTTTTATCTGTGTTATTGTTTTTATGTTCAATGTTTTTTGCCCCTGCCGGGATACGTCGAAAAGAGAATACTTTGTTCAACGAAGAGGCACATTATGTACTTAAAAGGGGCATTGGGCCTCTCACCTTAGTGCCCTCAGGTTGGAAAAACTTGGGTCCTTTCCATCTTTTATCGTGAAAAATGTGCTTTTGAAGCGATAAAAGGTGTTTTTCGTGAGAGAACTATCCCACGGTTGCCTTTTCTTCTCTTCAACAAAGAACTTGTAAGGAGAAGAATGCCCCTTTTTCTGTAACGGAACTTTGCGTATTTTACAATGTGCATCATGACTGTGAAAGTTATGAAAGTATAATTAAAGGTAAATGAACATGATGGGGGTAGTCCTCACTTGCTGATACTACTCTAGAATCAAGTACAACTATGCAAGGCTTCTCGCTGTGGAAAATCTTGTAGGTCAAAGCGTTCACTCATTCTAAAACAAACAATGATCAATATCACTAGTAGCATGAAACCTGCTGTGTGGCCTTCTATATGGGGCTTATTTTTATCCTATCCCGGGCAAAGAATAAGATACTCTATGTTATGCTTGATTATCCTTTAAGTAAACAAATTTACAAGACAAATCCTCCCAGGTGGGAGATCGCACATCTGCTAGTGAAAGCTAGCGTATATATTTCAACGTCATTGTAAGTTCTTGAGAGATTTTCAAGTGTTCCAGAATGATGTCACCTAACCTTTAAAGATGCACTATCGGTGCAGATGGGGTACTTCGAGTTGTAATTAGCCCCAGACCACAAAGCGAATTTTACAACCTAAAATTTCCAAATTTTCCCAAACCGCTCGCTCGCTACGCTCGCTCGCGGAGTAGATATATATTCATTTCATGTTTTAATAACAAAATCCCCTTCAAAAGGGTTTTGCTATAATTCAAAAAATTCAGAGTTGTAGTTAGCCCCAGAATAGACCACAAAGCAAATTTCACAACCTAAAATTTCAAAATTTTCCAAAACCGCTCGCTCGCGGAATAGATATTAATTTATTTCATGTTTGATAAATAAATTCCCTTCAAACAGGTTTTGCTACGATTAGAAAATTCAGCGTTGAAATTAGCGCCAGAATAGACCACAAAGCGAATTTTACAAATTAAAATTTTCAATTTTCACAAACCGCTCGCTCGCTACGCTCGCTCGCGGAGTAGATATATATTTCAGGTTTTTCCAATCAGCAAATGCCCTTTAAAAAGGGTTGTCTCAAGTTATATTACCGCGAAAAAATACCTACTTCAATCAAAAACGTAATTTGATGTTGAAAATATGTGAGTGCGCCCAATGCATATGAGTGCCCTTTTTTGGCTTTGCCCCCCAAACGAAAATACGTTCCGCCGCCCCTGATTTGTTTTATGATTTGTTGCAGAATGTTATGTTACATGCAATATTCTGATGCTCTGTTAAACGTGAATAGCTATGGAAAATAGGTTCCTTGCTCGCAAAAACACCTCGTCCCACTTACCCCACCCACTGTCCCACTTACCCCACGGTTGAGTACAAATTGGGGTATAAGTGGGACACTGTCAATAATTAACAAAATTTTCAATTTGGTAATTGGTATGGTATTTTATCACAACACAGTTTAAAAGATTCATCATGAAATATAGTTAAAATTAAACATAATATTTCTCGAATATTAACATACGATAATTATGCTATCATTCCCTTAGATTAATTTCACGACATCTTTACTATCCCGTTCTCTTTCTTTGGGGGGTGGGGGGAGGATCTCATCATTACATCTCAATAAATCCCATTTTAACAAGCTTTGTCAATTTCACTGTTGTGCTTCAACGATGGTTTTCGATTACTGTTTTTGGTATTGTCAATGGGCTTAGATCATTGAGTTAATTGTGTAGATCTATCTATCGAACAAGAAATGCTTTACATTCATCTGGCGATCAAAGGTTCGAGATTGAGGATACGCAAGTTGGAAGAATCTTGCTGTTGCTGACTCAGACGATGAACAGTCTGCCGTGTTTTATAAATCTTCCCCATTAGGGCTTCCTTCTCGTTTTCTATTCGATCTGGGTTTTTTTTTGGCCAAATGTGACACCCCAGAAATGATCATCACGTGCAGGCGATACCATGACTGTGGCGGAAGCCGCCATTAATACATCGGAGTAAATGGCGAGTAATTTAAATGGTTAGTATGTGTAAGTAAGAATCTTGATCAACCCACTAACATTGACTTTATTACCTTACACAGACGTCATGACATAATCCTATAATATGAAAGATCAAGCTCTGGCAAATAAAGAATAAAGTATATTCAAAAATTCTAAATCCCGCGGTCCGTTGTTTATCTCGTGCATTACTCCGAAAGCCAAAGAAGCGTCCTACATCGTATGACGCGACAATTAGGCAAAGCGTCAGTTAAGTCCCAAACTAATCACGAAGGACATAAAATAGCAACAAATGATACATGTGAACGCGGATATTGCGTATTTAAATTTCAAATGCTGTCAGGGGCGTCGATCCATGTTTCGGATGGGGGGGGGGGGGTAAAATGGATAAAATGGTCAAACAGTTTTCGGCGTGCTCCGCGCGACAAATTGCAATACAGAATTTTGCGTGCAAAAGCGCCGAAAATTGACTATTTTGTTTGTTTAAAAGTATTATGCTAAGTGTAATGGTTTTATAGTGCTTTCAAATGCTTTTCAAACATTATTCTTGAATTGCATAATTATTATAAATTTTTCAAGTTGTCAAAATTATTGGGGGGGGGGGGAAATCGATATGTTTCCCCCCCCCCATATTTTCATTGGAGTGGCGACTGCCCCCCCCCCCTTGCCACCCCAGGATCGACGCTCATGAGTGCTGTCATGGTCGGGTGTGCCACCAATTCTTGTCACAAATTTATCTCCTCACCTGTAGTCCTTTCATCTTGCAAAATGATGCACAGGGGTACATCGGCGTCCCACGTTCCGTTTGACAAGCACGTAAGCAACTCAAAACCCAGCAACACATAGCCATCTTCACACGTGAAGTTCGCAACTCCTCCCGGGCTGTACCCAGTCACCGTAACATTTCCATTGGATGTCATGTTCAGAGGTCGACATGTAACTACGGGATGTCATCAAACAGAAAATGAGATAGTAAGATAGAGAAAAAATTGCTTCAATATGCAGCACCAGAATCATTTTCTCCAAATTTGAGAGTATAAATAAGCTTTTTAAAAAGTTTATTATTATTGTGTACTATTAATGGGAGATCGTTTTTGTCGGCGTCGCAGTATATAAATTAGGGTGCAATTGGGGTTCATCAATTTTCCTAATAACGTCACCTTTACATGCGCAATTTGGAACCCTTAAGGGTACACATGAAACATTTCACCCCGAGAAGTGCAAAATTGTACCAACAGAGGCGCAAAGTGTTGAAATGTATCTTCAAGGGTGCAGAATTGCTAAGGTGCTGATATTTTGACATTTGTTCCCCAATTGCAGCCTAATTTCTCAGTGTCGTATACTATGGCACAATACATAACGTCATTTTGGACCTGAAAAAAAAAATCGCGTAAAATATATAACGACAACTGGTACTACATAGACACGGGGATATTGCGTATTCAATGTTATAGTGGAAGCAAGGACTACTTCTGTTTTCTTGGCAATACCTTCGAGGCAGATGGGTACATCGGCGTCCCACCTTCCATTTGATAAGCACGTACGCGACTCCACCCCCTGCAACTCAAAGCCATCGTCACATGTGAAGTTCGCAACTCCTCCGACGGTGTACCGGCTCACCGTAACACTGCCATTTGACGTCATGTTCAGCGATGAACAGGTAACTACGGGATATCATCAAAGAGAGAGAAAGAGAGATTGTGGGAGATAATAAAATATATATACAGCACTGAGAATCCATGGCAGTGTGGGCGAGCTGACTTTGATATTCGGGCAAAGTTGTTGAAAGTGCATTATCATGGCTAAAAGGAAATTTTTTTTTGGCTCATATGTGAGGGTACGTTTCTTCAAATTTAAAGAACAAATAAAAACTTTGCTTGATACAGAAATTGTCGCCGTCGCAGGAAGCAAAAAAATTATGGTGCAATTGGGGTGCACAAATTTTCCCAATAGCAGTGCCGTTATAGGTGCAGTTTTAAACTCTTGATAGTAAACATCAGTGCACCCTTTAAGGGTGGAATTGTGAGCCCCCAGAGTTGCAAAGTATTGAAATGTACCTTTGAGGATGAACAATTGGGATTGGGGACAAGCTGATTTTAAAGGTTAGTGACATGATTGGGAACACTTGAAACTGCCACAAGAACCAAATCAGTTGAAATATATACCAACTATACACCAGCTGGAGCAGATCTCCTAGCTGGGAGGATTTGTCTCTACTTTGTTTACGTGAGGAGAATCAAGCATGAACATGCTAGTATTGTAGTTTTATTGTGCCCCGATAGATATAACAAGCCATAGAGAGCTACACAACAGGTTTGCCTGTCACGAGGTATGTTGACATTGGTTATTTTAGAATGAGCCAACGTTTGACTACAAGATTTTCACAGCAGAATCCTTGTATATTTTAGGCCTACTTGATTCTCTTATAGTTTCAGCTTAAGTTGAGGACCACCCCAATCATGTCATTTACATATAATATTTGGGCAAAGTTGTTGAGAGTGCATTATCATGGCTAAAAGGACACAAGTTTTTTTTGGCTCATTATGTGAGGGTACGTTTCTTCAAATTTAAAGAACAAATAAAAACTTTGCTTGATACAGAAATCGTCGCCGTCGCAGGAAGCAAAGAAATTATTGTGCAATTGGGGTGCACAAATTTTCCCAATAGCAGTGCCGTTATAGGAGCAGTTTTAAACTCTTTAGAGTAAACATCAGTGCACCCTTTAAGGGTGGAATTGTGAGCCCCCAGAGGTGCAAAGTATTAAAATATACCTTTGAGGATGAACAATTGGTAAGCTGCTGATATTTTGACATTTGTACACCCCAATTGTAACCTTATTTCCTAATTTGTATCACTCTCAGACAAAAGGTCAGTTTCAGAACCATTTTATCATAATAGCAGAATCATTTCAGCTGAACAATTTTGGAGTGTGAATCAGCACTTCTTGGACCACCAATCAGTTCTTTTCAGCACCGTTTCGGACAAAATGGCGCCCACAGGAATATTGCGTATGTCGAAATGGCTCTTATTAGAACCCAAATTGGTGCTGCTATTGCGTCCAAATTGAGAACCCTTTGAGAACCTTTATTTCGTTACAGTTTATGCCGCAACACACAACGTCACGTCAGTCAAGAACGAATCACGAAAACATCACGACAGCTGAAAACACATAAAAATCGCAATATTGCGTATCCAATGCTACAAGTGGAGTCACGGACTGCTTCTGTTTTGTTTCCAAAGCCTTTCACTTGCCCAGTAGACTTACCCTCAGGGGTGCACCGGGGTACATCATCGTCCCACGTTCCGTTTGATAAGCACGTAAGCGACTCCACCCCCATCAGGTCAAAGCCATCGTCACATGTGAAGTTCGCAACCCCTCCGACGGTGTACCGGCTCACCGTTACATTTCCATTTGACGTCATATTCAGAGGTGAACAGGTAACTACAGGATGTCATCAAAGAAAAATGAGAGGGGTGAAAAATGAGGAGAGAATCACATTCAATCGCAGCACTGAGAATCATTGGGATTGGGGACAAGCTAGACTTAAATATGTGGGCAAAGTTGTTAAGAGTGCATTATTATGGCTCAAGGACACGCGTTTTGGTGGCTCATATGTGATTTAAAGAACAAATAAAAACTTTGCTTGATACAGAAATCGTCGCCGTCGCAGAAAGCAAAGAAATTATGGTGCAATTGGGGTACACAAATTTTCCCAATAGCAGTGCCGTTATAGGTGCAGTTTTAAACTCTAGAAAGTAAACATCAGTGCACCTTTTAAGGTTGGAATTGTGAGCCCCCAGAGTTGCAAAGTTTTGAAATGTACCGTTGAGGATGAACAATTGGCAAGGTGCCGATAGTTTGACATTTGTGCACCCCAAGTTTGTGTCACTCTCAGAAAAAAGGTTCGTTTCAGAACCATTTTGTCATAATAGCAGAATCATTTTAGCTGAACAATTTTGGAGTGCTAATCATACTTTTTGGACCAACAACCAGTTCCTGTCAGCACCTTTTCGGACAAAATCACGAGAAATCACGAAAAACAGCATGACAGCTGGTAATTACACATAGAAACCGCGATATTGCGTATCCAATGTTACAAGTGGAGTCACGGACTGCTTCTGTTTTGTTTCCAAAGCCTTTCCCTTGCCCAGTAGACTTACCCTCAGGGGTGCACCGGGGTACATCATCGTCCCACGTTCCGTTTGATAAGCACGTAAGCGACTCCACCCCCATCAGGTCAAAGCCATCGTCACATGTGAAGTTCGCAACCCCTCCGACGGTGTACCGGCTCACCGTTACATTTCCATTAGACGTCATGTTCAGAGGTGAACAGGTAACTACAGGATGTCATCAAAGAAAAAAGAGAGGGGGTGAAAACTGAAGAGAGAATCACATTCAATCGCAGCACTGAAAATCATTGGGATTGGGGACGAGCTGACTTTAATATTTGGGCAAAGTTGTTGAGAGTGCATTATTATGGCTCAAGGACACAAGTTTGTTTGGGCTCATTAAAGAACAAATAAAAACTTTGCTTGATACAGCAATCGTCGCCGCCGCAGGAAGCAAATAAATTATGGTGCAATTGGGGTACACAAATTTTCCCAATAGCAGTGCCGTTATAGGTGCAGTTTTAAACTCTTGAAAGTAAACATCAGTGCACCTTTTAAGGGTGGAATTGTGAGCCCCCAGAGTTGCAAAGTATTGAAATGTACCGTTGAGGATGAAAAATTGGTAAGGTGCCGATAGTTTGCCATTTGTGCACCCCAAGTTTGTGTCACTCTCAGAAAAAAGGTTCGTTTCAGAACCATTTTGTCATAATAGCAGAATCATTTTAGCTGAACAATTTTGGAGTGCTAATCATACTTTTTGAACCAACAACCAGTTCCTGTCAGCACTTTTTCGGACAAAATCACGAGAAATCACAAAAAACATCATGACAGCTGGTAATTACACATAGAAACCGCGATAATGCGTATACAATATTACAAGTGACGTCACGGACTGCATTTTTTTTTTTATTGGCATCGCCTTTCCCTTGCCCAGTAGACTTACCCTCAGGGGTGCACCGGGGTACATCATCGTCCCACGTTCCGTTTGATAAGCACGTAAGCGACTCCACCCCCATCAGGTCAAAGCCATCGTCACATGTGAAGTTCGCAACCCCTCCGATGGTGTACCGGCTCACCGTTACATTTCCATTTGTCATGTTCAGAGGTGAACAGGTAACTACCGGTTGTCATCAAAGAGAAAAAGATGGTTAGGGGGAGATATATATGAAAGGGAATTACATTCAACTGGGAATCATTGGGAGTGGGGTCGAGCTGACTCTGATATCCGGCAAATTATTGATGGTGCATAGGATGATCCAAGGACACAAGTTTTGTAGGGGTCATAAAAGAGGTGTTTCTTTCCACCCCCCCCCCAGTTTAGGTGAACAAATAATTATTTTGTTGAATTTATAATGGAATCGTCTGTGTCGTCGCAGCAAAAACAAAATAAATAAATGAAATAGGGTGCAAATTGGAGTGCACACATTTTCCCGATAGCGGCACGTTTATTGGGGCAAGTTTGAACCCTATAGTGTACACGTCTAACACATTGCACCCTCGAAAGTGTAATTTTGAACCCAAAGAAGTGCAAAGTATCAAAATGTACCCTTAAGTGTGAAGAATTGGTAAGGAGCTGATATTTTTGATATTTGTGCACCCCTATTGTAATGTGATTTCGTAATGTCTATCACTTTCAGAAAAAAAGGTTTCTTTTCTCCTTCCACTTTGTCATAATAGCAGAAACATTAAAAGGTGAAACATTTTGGGGTGCCAATCAGCCCTTCGTCAGCACCGTTTCCTGAAAAATGGTTTCCACAGGAACACTGCCTATGACCAAATGGTTCTAATGAGAACCTTAATATGTGTTGCTATTGTGCCAAATTGCGAACCTTCATTTTCTTAGAGTTTATGGCGCAAGACAGAGCGTCACGTAAGTATTGAGTGAATCCGTAATGACAACTAGAAAAATCGGATAATGCGTATCCAATGATACGAGTACATTCACGGTCAAGCTGTTGCGCTGTCAGTACCTATCCCTTTCCCAGCAGACCTACCCTCAGGTGGAACAAGGCACATGGGTACATCAGCGGCCCACAGGAACATTTCATATGTCAAAATGGCTCTGTGTAAATTAGCATGTAAATTAGAGCTGCTATTGTGACAAAACTGAGAACCTTCTGCAAACCTTTATTTTCATAGCGTGTATTTTCTTAGAACGTCAGTAAACTCATGAACGAATCACACACACACACACACACACACACACCGTCAGTAAACTCATGAACGAATCACACACACACACAAACACACACACACACACACACACACACACACACACACACACACACACACACACACACACACACACACACACACACACACACACACACACACACACACACACACACACACACAACAACAAATAAAAGATCAACTAATCTGCTGATGGCACATAGAAAGGCCGATAATGCGTAATTAATGCTTTAAGTACAGTCACAGTCTGTTATGTTTCCAAAACCTATATCCCGCCCCCTGTAGACCTACCCTCAATGCACAAGGGTGCATCAGAGTCCCACGTTCCATTTGACAAGCAGGTAAGCGATGACATCCCAACCAGATCGAAGTCATCTTCACATGTAAAGTTAGCAACCCCTCCTGCGCTGTACCGGAACACCGTAACACTCCCATTGGAGGGTAAGTTACAGAGTGCGACACGGACACTATTATGTCATGAAACAGAGAGAGATAAGAAGACGGGGAGAGAAAAACAGTGTCAGTTGCAACACCAGAATCATTGCGGGGTGGTGGCGATCGAACTAACTTTCATATTTGAGCAATTTGATATGAGTAGTTCAAGGACATAACTTTTGTTCGGGCTCAAATATGATAGTTGTTATTCCCCAAATGTGACAGAACATTAACACATCTTTTCTTCCATTTAATATTGTTGTCTATTATCACTAGAAGCCATTGTTGTTGACGTCGTCGTTGTCGTCATACTCGTAGTAGCAGCAGTAGTAGTAGTAGCAGCAGCAGCAGCAGCAGTAGGAGGAGAAGTTACTAGCGTAGTAGTGGTAGTGGTAGAAGTAGTAGTAGTAGTAGTAGTAGTAGTAGTAGTAGTAAAGCAGTATAGTGTAGTAGTACTTATTGATAGTAGTACTTGTTGATATCGTTGCTGCTGCTGTTTACTGTTGTTGCTTTTGTTTTAGATGTAACTGAAGTCGCAGAAACTAAGACTGGACGATATCTGAAAGATAACTCGAGTGCGGGAGTGTGTCACTTTTGAATTTGTGTCTTTGCTGTTTCCGTCGTTTCACCAGTAGTGATGACATAAATGGTACCCCGGGGTACTAACTAGAAATCCGCCATTTTGTTGAATGATTTTTTTAGCACTGTACCCTGGGTTACAAAAGTTATGTAATAAGTGTGAAAATAAGAAATTTAGCTTTATGCCTTTTTGTTGTTCACTTGCGCAGGTTCTGCAACATAACCACTGATTTTAGTGATCATAACTGAAGAAAATACATTGTTGGACACAAGAGGGCGCTGCACACCGGGGTACAATAGAGATACCTGTATATATTCACCCGTTGCTTACGGGAACCGGATGGCCCCTGTACAAAGTCTATGGGGATTTGCGGAATCTCGTAGTCAACGGGTTAAGGGACTGTAGGGTACAACGGTACCCCGGGGTAGCGCCCCGGGGGTAGCGCGTGGTGCATCATTTATCAATATCCTGTGAACGCCTAAGCAATCTCTCCCGACATGATTATAGCCTCATAGTTCCATATTTAACGTACTTTAAACCTTACAATAAACGCCGCTGCAAAATTGCTTTGCATAATAACACATTTCCTGCCATATGGGACTAAAAAGGTGAACCAATAATAAACATTTAAATCTTACTGGAATACAACTCTCATGTCTCACAAACTTACTTATCAACGTATCTTGCAGTGCCGAGTCATACCATCTGATGGTATTAATGGACGCCTGGGCGAAACTTCGACTACCGGTCGTCTGAAAGTCAAAGTTACAAAACTCGTCACCGCCGCAGACTTCCGCCACTAGGGTCTGGTTAAGAGCCGGGTTCACACCCGCCTCGAAGACCGGTGTGTAGGTGGTGTCTGGGTTAGTGTAGGTGTCATGGGTTGAACCGTGTTCATAGAGGAGCAGGGAATTATCTTGCGATATTTCCCCTGTGTGAAAAAAGGCATAAGACTTCTGAATAAACGTTCTTTGATATAAGAATTTCGGTTAAATTTTATTTAGGAATCAGTGATACAGTAACTGTTAACGAGTCTAAAAACAATCAAAAACTTATAAGCAACATTCCATAAGGTAATTATGATATTTAAGGCTCTACATGGCATCGGTATCTCTGGGTTCTAAACTGGAGGTGTAAAGAAAACTCCATTTCAAAGAGATCGTTAAGTGCTCCCATGGAAAATGAAAAATCTAAAAGGTAAAGGTAAAGGTGAGGGTTTATCGTCTTGTACCACTGTAGAACAATATTCACACGACGTCACACATTACCCCCTGATCATTGGACCTCATGTCAAGCCTGCACGTTATTGTGCGCCACTCCACACCCTGGGGAGTATTCCTAGCCCGGCTGCTTGTTAGGGGCTCTCTAGCTAATTCATTCACAAATGGCTTTCTCAGTCCTCTCAGGTACCCATTTATACTCCTGGGTGAAGAGAGGTATGCGAATGAAGTGTCTTAACCAAGGACACAAACGCCGGCCGTGGCAGGATTCGAACCTGGGTCTCGATGCCGGGAAGCCACGGCCATACCCACTCAGCCATAGCGCCTCCGCAACGGGGTTTTACCATACTAATTGCCCCTACAGATCGCAGTGCTGGATTGAACATTTTGAAAAGTGCTGGAACCATTCCACCTTGCGATGTTAATCATACTAAGGAGGTATTAGAAATGGAGCTTCAAGTCAAGGTTCTTTGAACAATGTTCGATGCCGCCACTCGAAAATATGTTGCGTATGCACTTAGCTAAGTGTGTCTTTGCAGGTGGCCAGACAATATCATTCTGCTTGACTGTATAATTATCGTCACTTCCAAAGGAAGAAATGTTTTTGTAATGATAATTAGTTTTCGCTGTACCCAATTACAAAAGATTGTGTGAGCACGCAATCTTTAGACGCGAGAGACAAGCGGAAAGAAAAACGACAAAAATAATGAAATGTAGGTGTAAATTTCTCAACTGGGCACGCCTGGGCACTCTTTTTACATAGTTTATCAAAGAACACTACATTTGAACGTCAGTATTATCTCAAATTTATTTGTCGGAATTGATTGGAAAAGTACCAAAATTGGCATAAAAGAAAGGTATGGCTTCCAATATTTTTGATAAAATAGACTTGGATTTACGTTTGCTGATATATTTTTGACACCATTTGTTTTCACTTGTCAAGCTTATTCATATGTCAAAAATTCACCTCGTTTACTCAGAAATAAGTGAAATTTTCGCAAAAATGTTATGATATATCCAACTCATCTTCGGCTCTTCCTTTTAAGTTGGCGGCTTGGAACATCGATCATCGAAGACACCAAAGAACCTGGACAATTCTTTTGTACGTCCTTAGAAATCTGGTAGCGGCTTGAATTGATTATTGCTTGTTGTTACTCCATTTCTAATACCTTCCTTTGTATCATAAATCTCGGACCGGTGCTAGCATTATTTTTGAAACTTTTGTTTTTTTGGACGGCTTATTCATCCGTTGGAACTTCATTAAAGGTCCTAAGACATCCAAACACATGTTGACTTCTGTTGATGCCAATTGGTCTGTACATCACCAAATCACTAAATATTTCGTGGAAATAGCTTCATATACATGTATATTAAAGTGATAGGCTAACATTGTGGAGCTTCAAAAATTGTCAAATTTGATATCTGAACTACACAGTGTTCATATGGACACATAAACACCCTAGAATAAAAAAGTTTGGAAAGTTACACTGCCAATGGCAAGTTATGCATGAATAAGCAATTAAAACTCGGGGCGAGGTTAAATAGTGTAGGTGTACACACAGTAAGTCTATGGGAGAAAATGGGCAGATGAATCCGATCAACTTACGATTTTCACTTTTTTAACTAAAGCACTAAATAATCATTTTGAAATACAATTTTTCAGGGCGTCATTTTTAGACCTTATCAAAGACAATGGTAGCCTGGGGAATCATGTAGCTCAGATTTTTTGAACCATGGTAAATGTTAGCCAATACCTTTAAAATATTTTTTCAGGGGCATTTTCTACACCCTGCTAAGCCCCACCTACTAAAAAAAAAAAAAAAAAACCCTACCAGATCATCTTTATTCATATTCTGCATGTGACATTTTCATCTTGGAACACTTGAACTGACAAACTATATGCCTTTCCATTCAGTGCCATACGTTTTTTTGCAAATGTTTCTCTCTGACATAAGCAATGACTATTATAATTCAAAAGCTGTCAAAGGGGGGAATTGTGTGAAAATGTGACGCTATTTTATGCAGGTGTATGTAGTACTAGCAATGAATGTGAATGCACGTAACTTTGTCCAGCTCAAGTGTTACAAGATGATGATGTCACATGCGGAATATGACTAAACATGATCTGGATGAGTTTTGTTTAAAGGTGGGGCCCTAGCAGGGTGCAGAAAAATGTATAAAAATGTTTAAACATATATGACGCATATTTTCACAAAATATTTCGTGATTTGGTGATGCACATCGGCATCAATAGTAGTTAACATGCGTTTGGATGTCGTAGGAACTTTAAATAACTCAATTATAAAACTTCGTCCCCCCCCCCAAAAAAAAAACACGATCCTAAACTTTTCACCCAATGCCTTAAAAAATTGAATTCCAGGCTTTATTGATATAATATATGAAGCAAATTTAAAGTTGTTCACAGCAAATCTCACAACGTTGCCAATTTTGAAACGATCTTCAAATCTTTAAAAAATCTTTAAATTTTTAAAATCACGATTGTTCTGCTCCGTAAGCAATTGGCTTAAGCCTAGAATGTCCCTTTAATGGGGACTTACCTAACTTAATGATAATCGGTGGTCAAAGGTTTACAGAGAAAGAAATTGTAATGAATATCTACTACCATAGGGAGATGGTGGCAAAAGACAACCGTGTCAGCAATTAGGTTAAATCAATATGTGATATGTCATGTGATGAATAGTTAAAGGCAAGGTTCATCCTGACATCAAGTTTATTTTAATAAAAGTAGAAAAAATGAGAGAGACACATTCATGAAAGTTTGGTGAAAATCCACCAAAGAATAACAGAGTTATACAGTTTCAAAATTTTTATTTTATGACGTCACATGCGAGCACCTCCCCATTGGCCTATGTCATGTGATAAATTCCAGAAAGTGCCGTTTTCTCAGAAATTTGAAAATTACTTTACCTGTGTATTCAATATATTATCAAAAACATTATTTCATACAGGCTTCTATGAAAAAAAAAACATTCAATTATCATGAACCATTAAAAAATTGCAATTTATGGAATTTATACTACATGAAACATGGGAAGCTGCTCGCATGTGACGTCACAAAATTAAAACTTTGAAACTTCATAACTCTGTAATTCTTTGGTGGATTTTCGCCAAACTGTCATTAGTATAATTCTCACATTTTTCTGCTTTTATTACAACCAACTGGACGTCAGGGTGAACCTTGCCTTTAAGGTTTTTGTTGATATTTAGCTATAACTTACATGGCAGTGCGAACTGGTTGTGGATTTCTTCCGTTGTCAAGTCGGGCGACAATACGTTGCCATCAGGTGTCGTGAAGTCATCACTAGAATTTCCATTGAAAGTACCCATCAGTCCACGCGTTAGTCCAATGACCGACTTCGAGCCGATGAAGAAAATCGCCATAGCGCCCTCTCTTGCCTCTACTCTTATAGCCACGCCATCATCGAATGCTGCGATGATGCCATTCGTCGATATATTGCGACCGGTGATAGATACACCTACAGTGGAAGTGAAATACGGCGATAAAGAGAGCAATGTTGGAAATCGTTGCTTCGGATGCTTTCCATCTTCCTGTCAGGTGACAACAACCTTTTGAAATTTCTACTGAAGAAATCCAGTCTAAAGTATGAAACAGGACGTAATATAGACTTTAATTGAAGACTGTAGAATAGGACGCTCTCTCAGTCACATTTTGGACGAAATTGAGTTACCGTGATTGTTTTGAAGTCTTTACATGCCGGGAAATTTTTTGACAAAATTTTGGCTAATTTAACCCTTCCATAGTAGGAGTCAGGGGAGTGATCAACCTGGCTCAAATTTTTAACTTGCTCTTATTTCTTCAAAATGTATCTCAAATTACTCGACTACTTACAAGGATTAAGAAAATATATAATTTATCATGTATTTTGTGCTTTGTTGATGAGATATGCACGGGGTCACTTCTGGTCAAAGGTCAAATGAGGTCAAATTTCAAACGTCCAAATTCGACAAATTGCATATCAAATTGTTCGTTTTACTGAGGACATTAAAAAAAACATAATGGTAAACAATTAAGTGCTTTTGATATTCATTTATTCAAGAAATGCATTTGTTTTCCTTAGACCCTTGTTTGTAGAAGAAGAAGTACTCAAGTCCACGATATTGATGATTGGTTATTGGAAATCGACAAGTGTGAAAATGTTTTTTTTTGTCCTATATTCATCTTTGATTGTGTCAATTAACTTCACCAAATTTGGACGTACAACTCAAACAATTGTGATCTGTAGAGAAATTTGAAAACTTTTAGCCTTTGTTTCTCAAAAGTAGTATTATGTGACTTTAGTAATTTCTTATTCTACAGGCTTCAATTTGTGCATCATTGAGGTAGCGAGATAATAATGTCATAATTTAATCTTGTAATGTAATCACAAATATGACAGCAGCTCTTAATGTAGAGGGTTTTTGTTGAAAAGAGAATATGAATGACAGATCCCACCACATGTTAAAGTACTCAAAATATTTATAATTATGTAAAAGGATGATTATCAGGAAAAAAGGTGAGTATTTGTTTCTTCATAAACATTTATTACTAAAGTAATGCCAGTAATATAATTATTGGGGACATGATAAGTAATCTGCATTAAGTGATTTGGTCCTGTGCACACTATAAACAAATGCACACTAAAACAAAGTGAGTGTGTGTTTTTATCATACAAATTACTTAAAATGGGTTAAAACAACTCGATATCAAACATTTAAAGGTACTAGAAACAAAGTTTCAGTAAATACAGTGTTCACTAAAGGCAACATATTGATATTTCCCTGCACAGAATGTCTTGAAATGGTAAAAAAAAAATGGCATCAAACCTTCGAAGGCCCACTGTTCGGCTTGCTCAAAATCGATCCGATCGAATTCTTGCTCATTACGTAATCTGACGTAAGCATCTAACACTCGTTTTCGACCGATCTGAATGTGGATGACGTCACTCTCCCCGAATCTAGCGGCGATCGCGATGAAGGCAACTGCGTTTAGATCTGAAAGAGGGAAGCAAAATGACACAAAAATGTACATGTATTTTAAACAAAGGTAACAATCCATTTGCTATTCAATACTGCATCTTTCTTTCCTTGGGATTAACTAATGTGGATCCATTTTTAACAGCTCATGTTCATCTAATACACTGAAGGAATGCGGCCTTTGAAGGTTAGATTGCACGCCACAGGCAGAGTTAAAGAGAGTACACAGTACTGGTTGATGAAGGAAAATCTTTCATCAAAATTTCACATTTCATTGGTTTCCAGGTCAAAGTACATGTATATCACATTTGTATTACAATGTGGGACTAATTCACTCCATTTGCAATAAAAAGATGAGGGATTGGCAGTTCGAACAGGTGAAGTTTTCCATATGAAGTTCCCATTCCATTGCTAAAGTGTATATGTCAACAATGAACATAATCCCACATATTGATTTCTGTGTTAGTACTTTGTAAGCGGTAGGGATTTGTGTAGCAGATTTGTCCAAAACGAAGTGTTCTGTTGTTTTTAACTACTCTCTCCTGTACTATAGTAACATTTTCAGAATACC